>JAMKQA010013888.1:0-11092 GCA_024699735.1 Posidonia australis
GATTATCCAAAGAGATAAAACAACTAGGAAACAATCTTGATTAAAACCGAAAACATGCATGCAAAACCATGAAATATAAGAGAACCAGCAGTAAAAGATCGGGCTTAAAATCATTTAGAAAACCGCAAGCAAATATGCAAAGGTGAATGTTTCACTCTCTGACCAGTCTGGTGCTCCTGCATGGGACGCCAGAGAGGTGCACTGGAGAAGTGCGCCGCTCTAGTGCGCCATATAGGTGCTCTCCAGAAAATCTGGATCAGACTGTAATCTGATCCAGAACCTGACCCAGAATGAAGATGGGTGATTTATGCTAATGCAGGTTGATTCATGCGATTGTTAAGAGCATGATGGAATGTATCTGATCATAGCCATCCTATTTGAACAAGATAGCTAAATGGGTTCATGCAAAAGATTCAAACATGGAATGAATAAACCCAACATGACATGTTGTAACCATGATCATATCAAGAACATAATAAAGAAAAGATTGCTCATGCAAGCGATGCAGTGCAGATTTTTACATTAGAAATAAACTAAGCATGCTACAATCAAAGCATAGATTTGCATGAAGAGTATCTTGCAAAAAAGATAAATAAATTCATTACAAAATCCTCATGTAGATACATAAAGAATTAGACCTTATATGGAGCTTCTAACATGCTATTCCTTGCAAAAGAACAAGAGATTAAGGAAGGAGCCTACCTCATCCGAGATGGATGTTCCTTCTAGAAAGGAAAGAAAGACCCAAGATAATAAGCTCCTTGATGCTTTGGAAGGGCTGAGAATACCTTTGGATGTAAGAGAAAACTTGAGTGCTCAAGTGGATGGTTGCAGAATTCTGGAGAAGGCTAGTGTAGCTATATGACTCTATCTTTCAAGATGATTCAACCCCTTCAAATGGTTGCCTATTGGGTCTATATATAGGAATTCATCATGGGTAACTCCTAGGACAACAAGGAGCCTCGTAGACGAAAAGCCTGGAAGATTCCATGGCATATTCGCTAGTAGAGGTAACAGCCATGGGAGGTGGAAAGCCAGCAGCCAGCAGCCTGAGAAATGGTTGGGCCCCTGGTATGTGCGTCGGGTATATGCGCCTGGCATGTGTGCCTGGTATATGCGTCGGGTTGGTGTGCTAGCTAGGTGTGCTAGCTAAGTGTGCTAGTTAGGTGCTCCAGGTAAGTGTGCTAGCTAGGTGCTCTCTCCTACCTATCTGGATTGCTAATTGGGTTGTGGGCCTGCTATGGGTTTTGGTTGGTTCAAGGGTTAGCCACATCCAAAGCAACATCTGGAAAGCTCATCTATGAGTCACTTCAAAATCGGGGTGTCTACAGATGCCCCTCCCTGAGCGAGGTCAAGGGACGAAGGGAACCGAGACCGATGCTCAGGGTTGACAAGATACCCCCATTTTGATGTTACTGAAGGATGGTGTTTGTTGTAGGTAGTAAGTCACTTATCCGACGGATGCACCGAAAATCATGACTTGTTGCCAAATGCAAATGCGAATGCGAAATGCATGCACCTACTAATCTAAATGTTGGAGATGTGATGCCAATGCGAGATGTCAATGCAAAAGCCGATGCTACAGGCCAATGCGAAGCTGATGCTAACAAAAACACAAGAATGGGTGCTTGCAAGATGATGCGATGCTGATGCTAATGCTGAAATAACAAGGCAAAAGATAAAGAAATCCTGCACATAGAGAAAACCACGGGCAGGTAAATGATAAGTTGTCGGACTCATCAGCCGGATTATTGAGGTTATCAACCTAAGAGACGGGATATGACAAGTCAATCAAGTCATGTCAACCCGACCGCCTGACAGCGTGACGGTTATCAACCGAGTAGTTGGGGATACCAGCCTAAGGAAAAGGGGCATGACAAACATACCATTTGTCAAGCAAAACAGGGCCCTGTTTGCAAGGGCCAGGGCGAAAAAAGAGATTTCGCACCCGCGAAAACTCAAAACAGAAGAGAGAAACAAAAGGACCTTGACCGCCCGGTCAGAGGGTTAAACAACTGGATTCCGCGCCTGTGAAAACCCAGAAGAGAAAGGAAAAGGACCTTGACCGCCCGATCAAAAGGTCAAGCAGTTGGATTTCCTACCCGGGGAAATCCAAGAAAGGGGCTAGGACCTTGACCATCTAGTTAAAAGGTCAAGCCACAGGATTTCCTGCTCAAGGAAATCCGAGAATGGGGCTAGGACCTTGACCATCTGGTCAAAAGGTCAAGCCACAGGATTTCCTGCCCAAGGAAATCTGAGAAAGGGGCTAGGACCTTGACCATATGGTCAAAAGGTCAAGCCACAGGATTTCCTACCCAAGGAAATCCGAGAAACCAAGGACTTTGATCGCCCGGTTAAAGTCAACCAGTTGGATTCCACTCCCGCGAAAGTCCAGGAGAAACAAAGGACATTTGACCGCCCGGTCAAAGCCAGCAAGGTGGATTTCACGCCCGCGAAAATCCAAAAGAGGCAAAGGACCTTGACCGCCTGGTCAAGATCAGCAAACTGGATTTTGTGCCCGTGAAAATCCAAACGAGGCACATGACCTTGACCGCCCGGTCAAGATCAGCAAGCTGGATTCCGCGCCCGCGAAAATCCAAAAGGGGCAAATGACATTGACCGCCCAGTCAAAGTTAGCAAGCTGGATTTCGGGCTCGCGAAAATCCGAAAGGGCAAATGACGTTGACTGCCCGGTCAAAGTCAACAAGCTGGATTTTGCACTCGTGAAAATCCAAGAGGGGCAAATGACATTGACCGCCCGGTCAAAGTCAGCAAGCTGGATTTCGCGCCCGCAAAAATCCAAAAGGGGCAAATGACATTGACTGCTCGGTCAAAGTAAGCAAGCTGGATTTCGCGCCTGCGAAAATCCAAAAGGGCAGAATGATCTCAACGACTCAGAAGGAGATCCCGGAAAACAAAGCGATGATCCCTGGATTATCCCCCAGGAAGGAAAACGGCAAAGGCTCCCTGAAGGGTAGAACTGTAATATGCTGACTGCTGATGCTATGGTGCAGAGACTGCCACTCTTGCCGAGATGCATGTATAATCTCTTCTTCGCTGGAATTTTCAATAGGTGAGGACATATTTGTAAATATCCATACTTGAGGGCTTTATTGCAAATTGCCTGATCATGACTGCCTGCTATATTGCCATTGCTATGTATATCACCAAATGTTTGCTTTGAATTAAACTTCCCACGTCCTTTGTGGACTAATCTGCAAATTTGAGAAACATAGGGGGTTTTCTGTAAATTACCCCATATGATGCATTTTGTGGGCCATGTGCGCAATTTTCATAGCCATTTTGCATTTTGAACCCTGACTTACTTTCACACGTGGGTCCCCCTGAATAAATGCCATAATTGTCAAGAAATATTTTTCACTTTTATTCCTGCCTGCTGGGATTGCATTTGAGCTTATGCTGCATAGCTCTTGCATCATATTCTGCCTAACTTGACTTCATATCCCCAAAGCAACATGCATATAGTTTTTTTCCTCTTTTAATTTTCCTTCTTCTCTCAAAGGGCGCGACTCCTCCCCTTCTTCCTCATTTCTTCTTCTTTCTCCAAACGAAACCCACTCCCGCTTCTCCTCATCTCCTCTCCATCTCTTCACGGCAGCGGTGCGTAGGAGGTGCGTCGACGAGGTGCTCTCGGCTGGTGCGGGCATGAGTCGCGTCGGGGAGGTGCAGCGGTGCAGTGGTCGCACGACTGCGGCTGATCGGCGACGGTATGGCCAGCGGCGGCATGGATCAGACCCTCCGAGACTGGTTGGACCGAGGGTCACCGGCAGAGGTAATCTCTCTTCCTGTTGTTTTCCATTTCATGTGCTTGCCCACCCCCTTGTTCTTCTGTTCGCCTTGTCGGCAACTGGTGGCTTGGGCTCGGTGGTGTGCAAACGCTGGTGGAGTGCAGGTTGTGGGGAGCAATGGCCAATGGGCTGGCTAGGGCTGCTCGTGAGCAAGCTTTGGTGGTCATGGCTACGCGATAGCGGGCCAGGATGATAGTGCAGGTCGCTGGTGGTTGTAGGATGGGTAGGCACTGGAGTAGCTCGACTAGAGGTGGGTTCCGTTAGGTGGTGGAGCAGTGGCTGATGGACTGAGCCGCGTAGTAGAAGCCACGCGGTGGCAGGCTGGAGATGGGTTGGCCGTGAGGCTTGTTGGGTTTGGGCACATACTTGCTGCTTGCTTATGCCAAATATGCCATACTGCCATCCATGCTATTTCTGACTTTTGTTGCTAACTGCTTTGAATCAAGTTGCTGAACCACCTGATAGCCTATCCAGAGTATTTCATTTTTTTAACAAGAGAATATTGTCACATCAAATACTGAACTGCAACTGTACGCTTGTTTAAACGTGCATTTTTGCCGCCATATGCCATAGTGCTTTATTTAAATGCCATGCCCCTTGCTATTATGCCTGTTTTTGATTATAATGCAATATTTGACTTTTCCTTGGATTCCATGTGCCTTTTTTGCTTTTCCTTGTAGGATGATCCAGTTCCCGAGGAAGGGACTCCACAGTCCTCACGGGATATGCCGTCTAGCTCTCGTTCCCAGCGGCGAGGTAGTTCCTCGAGGTCACGTGCCTCTAGTAGCTCGACTCCTGCCATCCCTGCCGAGGTAAGCCCAAACTGGAAGTAAATGTGCATATAAACCTCGTGTTTTATCTGACTAATGCATTCCAGGAGTCTGGTAATTTCGAGGGGCGACTACTGAGCGACCATCACATCTGTGAGGGTCTAGACTTTGGGGTAGTTTTCCTGC
Source organism: Posidonia australis (assembly GCA_024699735.1). Lineage (NCBI taxonomy): Eukaryota > Viridiplantae > Streptophyta > Magnoliopsida > Alismatales > Posidoniaceae > Posidonia > Posidonia australis. The sequence goes on from JAMKQA010013888.1 coordinate 4,766, forward strand.
CTTAGCTGAGCTAAAATGCTTTCTGACTCGGCATTAACCTTGTTTTCAATGTTTCGAAAGGGAGATGCAAACCGGATCATGAGATGCCACTGGGGCTCGATGCTTGATCACTTCCACTGTCTATCGGATTTTCTGTAGGATTTTCTCCTACACCGCTCCCCATTTGGAGGTTTGCTGCGCATACCCATCATTCATGGCCATTATAACTTTTTCAGGGCTTCAGAACTGATTTTGTGCAGAATTCATTTAAATGCATGTTTAGTGGTAAAATTGCATTTTGACCCCTAGGAAACTTCATTTTGACTTGGATTGCACACATATGCACATTTGACCCCAGAATTGTTCATACTTGCATAGAATGTGTTTTCCTATGTATTTTTGATAACTTGGGCTTCAGAACTTCTGTTTTCCTCAGAATTTGGGCTTTATGCACAAAACCCTATAGATTTCTCATATTTGCATTCACACTTGCATTTTGCATATCTTTTCACATCTTTTCGCACGGATTTACTCGTCTTTTCTTCCCGATTTTGTTGCACGTTTTCCTAGCTTGATTCTGGCTTGGTTTTCTACCCATTTTCTGGATTTTCCTCGGTTTTCACTTGTTTTGGTTTTCCATCGCCCGAGAGCGTACAGTAAAAGGCTTCACAAAGCCGACATTGTCCCGAAATGAGGATTAGTTTCCCCTTTTATGATTTTCTCGTATTTATCCTAATTTTTGCTGTTTTACGAGACGCTTTCCTAGAATTTCACGATTTTCATGATTTTCCTCATCGCCCAGGAACGTACAGTAAAGCGGCATTAACAATGCCTACATTTGACCCTCGGATTAACTTTTTCCCTTGATTCCTTTTCTTTGCTTTGATTTGGCATGTTTTTAATCATCTTCATGCATGAGCATATAGAATAAGCATGCATACATTTAGCAGACCATTGACAGTAGGAAACCTAGAATAACCCCTTCCCCATGCGTAATTAGAATCCTTACCCTTTCTCTGGTCCGCATTCATCTTGCATTATCCTTTAGGCATGGATCACACATGCATTTTGCATTTTGTTTTGTTTCTTGATTTTCTTGTGTTTGTTTTGGTTTTCCTCGTCTTTCCATTAAAAGACTAGGTGGCGACTCCTTTCCTTATCCTTTTTGTCTTCCCTTGATGTTTCCAAGTCTTGTCTCTTCTTCCGGATTCACCATTTTCGCCGTGACCGTATCGGATCTCCTCGTGTGTTTCCACACACTGAGTAGTAGGAGAGCCGCGCAAGGGTTCCACCGGCATGGTCACACCATCTGTTGAGGATCAGTGAGTTGGATGTGTAGAAGACAACCTTTCGCACCGGTTATGGACATTATGAGTTTTTGGTTATGCCATTCGGGTTGACGAATGCACCAGCTGCTTTTATGGACCTAATGAATAGGGTGTTCAGGCCCTATTTGGATCAGTTTATGGTCATCTTTGTGGATAATGTTTTGGTATATTCTCCAGATGTTCAGACTCACTAGAGGCATTTGAGGATTGTACTGGAGACGCTGAGGCAGCATCAACTTTATGCCAAGTTCTCTAAGTGCCAGTTTTGGTTGGAAGAGGTGTCCTTCCTTGGTCACATTATTTCAGGAGAAGGCATCAAGGTAGATCAAGCCAAGGTGGAGGCTGTAAGCAGTTGGACCATACCGAAGACAGTAACTGAGATTTGAAGTTTTCTTGGCCTGGTAGGATATTATAGGAGATTCATCCAAGATTTCTCCAAGATTGCTGCACCATTGACCAGAATGACTAAAAAGGAAGTGCACTTTGCCTAGAATTGGCAGTGCGAGGAGAGCTTCAATGAGTTGAAGGCTCGTCTAGTATTTGCCCCAGCTTTGACTTTGCCCTCTAGGAATGGTGGTTTCACGGTCTACAGTGATGCCTGTGGAACTGGTTTGGGGTGTGTGCTGATGCAGTATGGTAGGGTGCCGGCGTATGCTTCGCGCCAGTTGAAAGATCATGAGAAGAATTATCCTAGCCATGATTTAGAGATGGCAGCTGTTGTGTTCGCCTTGAAGATTTGGAGGCATTATTTATATGACGAATAGTTTGAGGTGTACACAGATCACAAGAGTCTGAAGTACATCTTTACTTAGAAGGATTTGAACTTGAGACAGAGGCACTGGGTGGAATATATTAAGGATTATGATTTCAGTTTGTCATACCACCCAGGGAAGGCAAATGTGGTTGCAGATGCTTTGAGCAGACACACTCATGTCATGGCTAGTTTGATGATCCATGAATGGAAATTGTTAGAGGGACTAGTGGAGTACAGGCCACGGAGACAATCTCAGGGACCTGCTAGGTTGATGCTAGCTAATTTGTCTGTTCGCCCTAGGATGATCGAGGTGATTGTCACAGCTCAGCAATATGATTCTTTTGTGTCAGATATCTGGAGGAAGCTGGAAGCTGGTGATGCCCCTCACTTTTCAGTTGGGGTAGACGATGGGTTGAGATATGATTTGAGATTATATGTGCCTCAAATAGAGGAAATCAAGAACAGTTTGTTGGATGAAGCTCATCACTCTAGATATACCATCCATCTAGGAAGCACCTAGATGTATAAAGACCTGAAGAGGTATTTTTGGTGGCCTGATTACTGAGTATGTGGCGAAGTGTGCAACCTATCAGATGGTGAAAATAGAGCACCAAAAGCCTGAAGGGACCTTGCAGCCTCTGGACATACCAGTATGGAAATGGGAAAATGTGTCGATGGACTTTGGGACGGGTTTGCCACGAACCCAAAGAAAGAATGATACAATGTGGGTGATAGTGGATCGCCTTACAAAATTGACACATTTCTTGCCAATGAGGGTTAATCTTCCTTTGACAAAACTGGCAGAGTTGTATGTGGCTAAAATTGTGAGATTGCGTGGTGTCCCAGTGTCTATTGTGTCTGACAGAGACACGAGGTTTACATCGAAATTCTGGGGAGCTCTGTAGGAGGCTTTTGGCACAGTGCTGAATTTTAGTACGACCTTTCACCCCTAAATGGATGGCTAGACAAAGAGGACCATCCAGACACTAGAGGACATGCTGAGGGCTTGCGCCTTGGACTTTGGTGGTAGCTGGAAGGATCACTTATCCCTGATTGAGTTTGCATACAATAACAGTTACCACGCCAGTATTGGTATGGCACCATATGAGGCATTGTATGGCAGACCCTACAGGACACCTACTTGCTGGAGTGAGGTGGGTGAGAGATAGTTTGTTGGGTCCGAGATCGTACAATAGTACGAGGGCAAGGTTGATCTGATCAAGAAGAGGTTGTTGTCTGCCCAAAGTTGGCAGAAGAGCTATGCTGGTAGGAGGCGAAGACCTCTGGAATTCGAGGATGTGTCACCAACCAAGGGTGTGGTGCGGTTTGGTAGGAGAGGCAAGTTGAGCCTGAGATATATCAGACCGTACCAAATACCAAGAGGGTAGGTGAGGCGGTATATATACTAGATCTGCCTCCAGAGTTGGCGGGTGTGCACAACACCTTCCATGTATCTATGATGAGGAAATGTTTCGCCGACGCGTCCTGGGTAATGCTAGTGTAACCAGAGGAGCTGCGGGAGGACCTGTCTATGGTTGAAAATGCAGTTCAGATACTGGACAGAAAAGGGAAAGTCCTCAGGAATAAAGTAATTCCATTGGTGTTAGTTCAGTGGCAACACCATGGTATAGAGTAGGCTACCTGGGAGTGCGAGATGGACATCTAGAGACAGTACCCCTACTTGTTTTGTTAGAGCTGAATTTCGAGGATGAAATTCTTTTAAAGGGGTAGATGTGATATCTGGGCCTGATTATCCATTTTTACATGTAAACCATGTAATTAATTGTAATATTGTATAAATGGCTTATTAATGGATAATCTGTTATTTCTTGGATGTGTGAGCTTGTGGTTGGCTTTCAGTGCACCTGCTTGCGATTTGGGACTAATGAGGGGTCCAGTTTGGGGATGCACAGTTGTCTCGATTTACGTGCCTATCTTTTCTTCTTTTTCTTTCCTTCTTTCTATCTCATGAGCCCGCACCATTCTGTCTTCTTCTTCTTCCCCTTTCCCCACCCGTGCCACCACCAGCCAGCGGCCAATGCCTCGCCGTCACTTTCGACGTGATGGACGACAGGCATGACGTGGAAGGAGGAGAGGATAAAGAGAGGCGGAAGCTAGTGGGAAAAGGGAAGGCAACCAAGAGAGGAGAAGAAAAGGAAGTGCGGCGCGCGATTGAGGTGGTGGTTGGTGTAGATCACTGGTTGAGGAGGCTCTGTCGGGGTGAGAGGAGACTCGCTGGGGAGTGAGGAAGATCGCTGAAGTGCCACTCGAGGTACGCGACCCTTCTCCTTGCTTGTTTCCATGCTTCCAGTAGATCATGATAAATGTGTGAAAATAGAGATGAAATGCATGTAAAATTGTAGAAGATAGTGGAATTGATGAGAATGAGTTGGAATGCATGAAAACATAGATATCAGGTGCTTAGGATGAAAAATTTGTAAGATTAAATGAGATGTGGGATGTAGGTTAAACTGAGCTCTTCCCTTTTGTGATTTTCGTATGAATCACATAGTTAATGGATTGAGGAATGGTTTGATGGGTTTTGAAGTAATCTCAAGGGTCTACACTCCATGATTTATTGGTAATTTGTGATGTGTGTTTAGGAGGTCCGATCGAGACTCCCACTTTCGGCGAACGAATGATCTATTGGCTGGGGCCGTGTACAGGGCACGGGAGATTCGGCATGCCGAACTGGATTCGGCATATCGAATCCCTGTCAGTTTGTTCAGGGGCGCTTGGTTTTGGTAGACTGAAGACCTTCGGTCGAACGAAACAGGGGGTTTTGGTATACCGAAGGTATTCAGTATACCAAATTAGTAACTTTCGGTATACCGAATTTGAATTCGGTTTGCCGATTTCACCCTCCTGGCCTATATGAATTAATGGGAATAAATAATGGAAATAGAAGGTTTTAAATGGACAATGAACATGTGTGAACAGTGTTTTCCCCAAGAAAATGTCATGGAGGAATATGGAACCCAAATAAGTGGATTTGGGTATGGTTTTGGGTTTTAGACCCTATAAATGAATAAGATGGTTGATTGTGAGTGGTTTCGGGCATGAGACCCAATTTATGATTTTTAAAGCATGATTTTAAATGATTTGAGTTGGGACCCCTCAAAAGGGTCAAGTATTGCATGGAAAATAGATTCCTGCAATGAAAAAGAATGAAATGGAAATGGTTTTGAAAAGAAAAGCTTAAAGAGAATTTTGAAAATGAAACACTAATAATGTGTTAAGGCACCACGGGGGTTGGTGTCGACATCGTGGTGGGAGTATGAGGCTCCAATGAAACCAGTTGCCAAACACGACTGTGGTTGTCGAGCTTGATATGGTGTAGGCTGAGCTTGGGTTGTTGAACCTAGTTGTTCGAGTCACCGAACTCGTGACGGTGTAGGCTGAGCCTAGGTTATTGAACCTAGTTGTTCGGGTCAATGATGGTGTAGGCTGAGCTTGGGTCGTTGTACCTAGTTGTTTAGGTCACCGATAGGGCATCAGACAAAGATGTATCCCCGTGCATACATGAAAGAATTGAGGCCAGTTGGCTGAGGCGGTGGCGTCCTGCATGGGGAATTTCACCACGACAGTGCAGGGAGGTAGGGGAAAGGATGTCATCGCCTACAGTTTGTGTGCCTGGTTACCCCTGATCAAGATAACATCAGTAAAGAAATGTGGAAATGAATAAGAAAAGAAATGTGGTTTGACTAGGATTGGACTTGTGAATGGTTCTAAAATCCTAGAAAAGAATAAGAATTGTGGTTTTAACTAGTTACCAGCCAATGCTTGAGGTTTTGGTTTGAGCCCTAAGAGGCATTATGTATTAGGCTGGATCTGGTCTGTAATATGAGTTTTTGAAAGTGATTTTGGTTTCGGGAAGAAATCCCAACTATTAAAAAGGACATGTTTTGGAAAATGATTTCCAAATGCTTTCAAAAGAGAATGTAAAATGTGTGTTTCCAAAAGAGAATATGATTTGGAATATGTAACCATGCCGTCGAGGATGGCAACAAATATATATATGCCAAAGTCGGCAAAGCCACAGCAAAAATGAAATGATGAAAAATGCAGGAGTCGCCACCTAGTCTAATCAAATGGAAGACAAGGAAAGCCATATAACGTGAAAATCATGCAAAACAATAAAAGAAAAGTCTTCGTAAACCAGAAATGCGGGTAAGGATCCCTATTACGTACGAGGAAGGTGTTAGGCACCCTCGTACGCCCGATAAATCGGTCTTCTATTGGTTTCTCTATTGCTAATGAGATGTC
>JAMKQA010013903.1:0-12018 GCA_024699735.1 Posidonia australis
GAGACAAATTGCGAATCTTCCCCCATGGTTTAATAAACTTGCAAGTAAAAAACTTAAAGCATACATTGCATACATCATATAGGGCATGCATCTTCTCCACTCCTAGGATTACCTATACAGTCTGCGAAGGACATTTTTCAGTGGCTCATCCTATGGCTTTGGCGTGGGATGAAAAATCGGGTTTGTCCCCCCTTGTCCGGGGTCGTGTCGGTGTAGTCGAGGGTACAACCTACTGCTTTGGCAAAGGTCGAGGCTCTGAAAGAACGACCCGTTCACTGCCTGAGCTTTGGCTGGGATTTAGAACGGGGACCTTACTTTTTCTAAACTTGAGTCGGCGACCTATTCACCCTAGTGTGTGAACCCAGAGTAGACAGCTTGATAGGACATCCCTAGTTGGTGAGAGAGTGCATACTAGATGCATGCATTTGCATTTCATACCAACATAATCACTGCATCTTTGCTGATTTGTTTGTTTTTGTGCATAGGATTTCTGATCTGTGAGTTTCCTTAGCCTAAGCTCAAGATCTTTCCTTCCACTGACTCTGTTTGCGACCTTATTTTCGATCGCATCTCTCGAGTTATTCGTCACTTCCGATGATAGCTCGTCCTAGGGTTCGTCCTGTTCTTCCTAGCAGCAGTCCAATCCTCACTCGCTCGCGATCCGTGATGGCCCAGCATGCTGGCGAGTCCCTTTCCCCTGCTGTCCAGGAGGAGGCCCCTGTCTCGGGACACTCTTCCTATGTGTCTGTTCCTGTCATTTCTGCTGCCTCCACTTTTGCCATAGCCTCTGGAGGACCTCCACCACCTCATTTCCGTGTTTCCGTGGCAACCCCGCCATCGGGATCACCTGCCTGGTCTTCTCCTACTGTCGGGGCCACAGCAGTTGAGCCTGTCTCCCCTCAGGGCTATGTGTTTACTAGCCCTCCTTTTACTGTGGCTGTTTCAGTAGTAGCTATCCCTTAGTTTGGACAACTGGGATCTCAGCCTCTTGCTTCTTCTCCTGTCTTGCCTCCTTCCTTCGGAGCCACCAGCGACGATCCCATGACCACGCAGCTGCAACAAATGTCGGCCCTCACCCAGCAGCTACAGGGATTGGCACTAGCGCTCCAGCCCTTCTCAGCTTTGTCCTTCCCAACTCCCGAGTTGCCTGCGCAACCGACTTTAGGACCACAGTTTGCACCAGCTGCACTCCCACCACAGCCGTCGCCATCACTTGTCTCTCCGGCAATAGGGGTGTCGGCATTACCCTCTGTTACACCAGCACAACACCCACCTCAGCATGCATCCCTCCTATCTAGTGGCCAGCCCCCTAGGCTGGCGGGAGCATTACCATCCGTGAGTGTTGATACCATCCCGGTCCAACAGTTCTTGCTCGCACATTCTGCTCCACTAGTTGCACCACCCCCTGCTTTTCTCTCACCATTTTATCACACACAGGCCTCAACCTTCATCCCACAGCACACTGCACCCATGCACAGGTACACTGGCCATCCTACCGTAGCACCTGACGGCAGAATGGTGGAACCGGAGGAATCCTTAGGGGTGACCCATACAGTGTACGCGGCACCCACCTCTACTGCACAGTCCACAGCTGCAGTAGCTCCAGATGCTCTCCTCGTGAGAGTAAACGATCTAGAACGCACTCTTCGACAAGTGCAAGGTGGGGACTGCCAGTCCTACCAATTCTGGGACCTCTGTTATTTCCCAGAGGCGACTCTCCCCCCGAATCTTCATATTCCGGAATTTGAAAATTACAATGGTAGGGGCTGCCCAATTGCCCACCTTAAAGCTTATTGTGGAGACCTCGCTCAGCTTCAGGCTGACGAAAGGTTGTCAATCCGCCTATTCCAAAAGAGTCTCACGGGGCCCACGTTGAAGTGGTTCACTTCCCTCAACATGGCCACCATCGGGACTTGGGATGACCTTACACAGGCATTCCTGGAGCAATATTCCTTCAACCTCGACTTAGTCCCCAAGCGGGAGGACCTAGTCACTCTCAGGCAAAGACCCCAAGAAGCATTTGGGGAGTATCTTGGACGTTGGCGCTCTTTGGCTTCACAAGTCAAGGATAGACCCTCTGACAAGGAGTCTATTGAGATAGTGATCCGGGGAGCACAGCTAGCGATCGGGGCTCTGCTTAGCATTCAGCCTGTCACCACTTTCTCTGCACCGCTTCGAGCAGGCACCCGTGTTGAGAGTTCACTGCGTGGCAGCAGTTTTCCAGCACTCTCAGCATTTGCCAATCAGGCCACTTCCTCACATAGTGGCCCTAGCAGTAGCAACAACCCCAAAACTAATCCACCCAGGAGGCAGGATCCCTCCAAAAATACTGTCTCTTACATTAGATCTCCTGCTGCTCCAGCAGATGTCCGCCCGCCCCCGCAGCGCCAAGTAGTTTATGCACCCACGCCTACACCTAGAGCACAGCATGCATCACATATTACCTCCACTTCCACACCAGTATATCCTAACCCACCGGCTAGGACGCGCCCACCGTTGGCATATCCACAGCCGAAGCGACAACGCCGTGACCGGCGCCACTATACCCCTTTAGTGGAACCGTTGAGCATGGTATTCCCTAAAGTCGCATCCTTGTTGAGGTTGCCAGAGGTATGCCCTGCGCCTAATCTGCTGCCAGCCTGGTACAATGCTAATGCGTTCTGCAATTTCCATCGGGTGGCTGGCCACACGACGGAAAATTGTTTGACACTCAGGGATGCCGTCCAGGATTTGATTGACCAAAGGGTCATTGTGATTAATACCCAGGTGGCCGCCCCAACACATTCCCTAGTAGCACACCTAGCATAGCAAGCACAGCCAGCACACCCCAGCATAGTTATTCAGCCCTTGCCACAACATCTGCCTCTGAGAGTGCCAGGTTCCTCGGGAGTTAATTTTGTTTCTTCTGCTTCTTTCTCATCGGTTCTTTCTAGGTCTGTTTCTTCCCCTATCTCCCCAACTACTTTGATTCATGATGTATCTTCCTCTTTTCCACACCGTTTGTATCGCTCCTTCCTCGATAATGCCAGGGAATCTGTTTTTGTGATCTGTCCTGTTGTTGAGTCGGAGAACCCTGAGGTGCCACCTGTAGCATATCCCTAGACACCTACTCCAATCTATTTATCCGCCTGGCCTCAATCTAGGCCAAGACAACCAGCACACCCTCAGGCCCACCAGTACTACCAGCACCCCTAGGTAAATACCCCTACTCACCCTTATCCTTCAACCTCACCTGTAAAGTTAGCAGCCCGTCCCCCAGTCATTGTTACTCTGACCCACGACATGCATCGTGTTCCTTACAATTATGCCACAGGAATGTGTGCAGAGGTGACGCGATCGGGTAGAGTATACAAACCCCCAGCAACCAGGCCTAACCCCTTAACCCAAGTCCCTAACCAATTACAAGCCCAGTCATCTAGGCTATCAGCACCTATAGCCCGTAACCCCTACCCAACTCCAAGCACATTCTCCTCAGCCACCTATGCCTAGAATAGCACCGTCCTATCCTACCACCAGCAGCCAACCTTCAACTGACATCACTGCCCAGCTTAAGAAGGTTAAAGCCAATATTTCCATTTGGGACCTAATCCATACATCGGCCGAGCATAGAGAAGCTTTCCTTAGGGTCTTTCAGGCAGCTCGTGTATCCCAAACTATAGAGCCTACTACCCTGGAAAACATAGTAGGAATGATTGCAGCACCTCAGGTTATCTCCTTCTTACCTCCCTCTGGCACCAATCACAACTCTCCCTTGTTCATCACTGCGCAATATCAAAGCTTCCGCATCCCTCTCACACTGGTAGATGGAGCAGGCCTTAATGTCTGCCCCTTGCGCACAGCAAGTGCTATCGAATTCATGTACGAGGACGTTATACCAGCTATGAAAGGGATGACAGCTTTTGATAATGCGCATCATGATGCGCTTGGAATTCTAATCATTCCCCTGACTATTGGCCCTGCTCGCTTCAACGTGGAATTCTACGTCGTAGATATCGAACCTTCTTTCAATCTTTTGCTTGGACGCCCTTGGCTTCACAAGCTTCAAATCATTCCTTCAACCCTCCATCTCATGATTAAGTTTTGTTGGGATGACAACGTTGTTGTCGTCCTAGCAGAAGACATAGAGAAGGTTGAGTCTGTCTCAGCTTTAACCCCGTAGACTGTTCACTTCGAGCCTAAACCTACCAATGTCCTCTATCGGGTTAATCGGTTTGAACCGGTTAATTTCATTCCGCCCTCAGAGCTTGCCGGCCATTTGGCCACTTCTGGCAACCCTCGTTTGATGATCGACAACCTGTGTCGCAAATGGGTATACGAGAAAGGATCACCTCTTGGGCTTTATGGTGAGGGAATCACCAAGCCGATTGAAGCCGAAGAATGGGTCGAGCGAGATGGTTTGGGTTACGAGTGATGCAGCCAAAGGAAGGGATCACAACGCCAGGGTAAGTCTTCCAAGATGATTATTCCACGAGATTTATCCAACTTTGTTAGCGCAGGCATTATGGATCCGAACCACAGTTCCTATGCAGTGTCAGCACCACCAGCCTGGATCTGCCTAGCGGGTTCATATCAAGACAACAGCCAGCTAGAACGGTAGGGTACATGGTAGGGTATCATGCAGAGCGGTAAGCAGACAGAGCAGTCAGCAGCTCAGATTATGGTCCAAGAGACAGACTTAGATGATGACATCGAAGATCTGGACCTTTTATTTTAGGAGCAGCTAGATATGCTTGCAGAAGATATAGCAGAGCATGACCGCAAAAGAAAGGGCAAAGCAGTTGTTACAGCACCACTAGCAGACACACCAGTACCACCCCAGGACCAGGTTTCAATTATGGTCCTAGAGGAAACAAATACTAGACTATTGGAGTTAATCTCTTGTCAGCCGGGAGGTGGGTTTAGTTGGTATTGCCAATATAAGCCTCACCTTGAGGGTGAGGGTCAACACCTTGAAGCAAGTACGAGTGGGACAGATGGCGGCCCCACCAGTTTATAGCAGAGCAGCGCCAGCAAGAAGAATTTTGTATAGTTAGCAACACAAAAGAAAATGATACAAAAATCAAAAAATCAAAAAACAAGAATAAAGAGGCATCCATATCAGAGGCAGGGACTCTTAGCTCCTTGGATCATCCAGACAGGGAAGCAGAAGCAGCAGTGCAATGTCGGTATAGAAGCACAAAAGTCACTATGACAGTCCTTAAACGCCATCAGGGTGCAGAATCAGAGGAAGTCTTCTCAGTGGACATAACCGACCCGGCGTTTGAAAAAGAGATCTTGTCAGAACTGATCGCCTATGAAGAAGAGGATGAGGTCCATGGAGCAGATAATGAGGAGGAGCCCTCGCAAATTCCATTCTATGATGATGATCCAGAAGGCCCAAATCTTCATTTCGAAGAAGAAACAGAGCTTATCAACATCGGCACGGCAGAGGAAATAAAAGAAACACGCATCAGTGCCTGTTTATCACCGTAAGCAAAGGCGGAGTTCATGGCTTTCCTGAAGGAATACGTAGATGTCTTTGCATGGAGCTATGATGACATGGTGGGGCTAGATATTGAAGTGGTAGTCCATACATTGCCACTAATTCCAAATTCAAGGGCAGTTAAACAAAAGCTCCGCAGATGGCGACCCCAATGGCTTTTAAAGCTCAAGGAGGAGATTATGAAGCAGTACAAGGTCAATTTTCTCAAGGTTGTGCTGTATCCTGAATGGCTCGCCAACGTGGTCCCAGTGCCGAAAAAGGATGGACGAGTTCGCATGTGCATTGACTATCGAGATCTCAACAAAGCGAGTCCCAAAGATGATTTCCCGCTCCCCCACATCGATATTCTGGTGGACAACACTACAGGGCATAAGATGTTGTCTTTTATGGACGGGTTTTCTGGGTATAATCAAATCAGAATGGCTAAAGAAGATATGGAGAAGATGTCCTTTATTACTCCATGGGGAGTCTTCTATTACAGGGTGATGCCATTCGGATTAAAGAATGCAGGTGCAACATATCAAAGGGCTATGACAACTTTGTTCCACGATCTTATGCATCAAGAGGTTGAGGTGTACATGGACGACATGATTGCCAAATCTAAGGAGCCCGAGGACCATCTTACCTGTTTAAGAAGATTATTTGAGCGCTTGTGAAAGTATAAGCTCCGCTTGAACCCCAACAAATGTGTATTTCGGGTATCTTCTGGAAAGCTACTGGGTTATATCATCAGTTAGAGGGGAATTGAAATGGACCCTCACAAAGCTAGGGCTATCATTGACATGCCTCCCCCAACCACTGAGAAAGAAATTCGTGGTTTATTAGGCAGGCTACAATATATCAGCAGGTTCATTGCACAGCTTACGTCTATATGTGAGCCCATATTCACACTGCTAAGGAAAAATGCTCAGACTTGTTGGAATGAGGAATCTCAAGCGGCCTTCGACAAGATAAAACAACTTCTGGTGAAACCCCCAGTTTTAGTTCCCCCCGTGCTAGGGCGCCCTTTGCTACTATATCTCTCTACCACGTAGCATTCTATGGGTGCAGTTTTAGGCTAGCATGACAAATCTGGGCGTAAAGAGAAAGCTATTTACTACCTCAGCAAAAAGTTCAATGACTGCGAGGTTAAATACAACCCGATAGAGAAAGTCTGCTTATCCCTGTGTGGGCCACACAGCGCCTCCGACATTATATGATGGCATATCCGGTTCTCTTGTTATGTCAGCATGACCCAATCAAGTATCTGTTCCAGAAGCCAGCTTTGGTGGGCAGATGTGTTAAATGGCAGGTGATGTTATCCCAATACAATATCACCTTTGTCACACAAAAGTCCATGAAAGGATAGGCCATGGCGGATCTCTTGGCCAACTTACCTTTGCCAGAGTACCGGCCTTTGCAGACCCAGTTCCCAGATGAGGATATATTCTTTGCATTGGGTGACGAGGAACCAGAATGACCTCAGATTGAGCGGCAATGGTGTCTATATTTCGACGGTGCAGTCAACAAGCGAGGAAGAGGCATCGGTGCAGTTTTAGCAATGCCACAAGGACAGCTTATTCCCTTTGCAAGGAAGCTGACGTTTGAATGCACCAATAATGAAGCCGAATATGAGGCCTGTATCTTAGGCTTACAGATAGCAAGGGACCAAGTCGCCCAAGAGCTCCACATGTTTGGCGATGCAATGTTGGTTATTTCACAGGTCAATGGTGACTGGTGGACAAAAGACCAGAAGCATGTATTATATCATGAACACTTGTTGAAATTGACTGAAGAATTTGAAGATGTCAAGTTTTCCTTCATGAAGCGAGCCAAGAATGCATATGCAGACGCACTAGCAACCCTGGCATCATGGTTATCACTCCTAGAGGCACAGGCTATAGACATTTCAGTCACATGCATTGAACAGCCAGCACATTGTATGCATATCCAAGAGGCACCATCATCTACTGAACCGCCTTGGTATAGTGATATTAAAGCATTTTTGAAGTCTGGTAGTTTCCCTCTTGGCATTTCTGCATCAGATAAGAAGACCCTGACACGGTTAGCATCCAAATATGTGCTCGGGGCTGGGCAGCTATACAAAAGGTCTTATAACCAGATGCTCCTCAGGTGTGTAAATAAAAAAGAGGCAGATATGCTAATGCTGAAAGTCCACGCAGGCACCTGCGGCCCACATATGAATGGAGTTCTTCTAGCCAAGAAAATTATGCTACAAGGGTATTTCTGGTCCATCATGGAAACAGACTGCTGCCAATTTGTCAGAAGATGCCATAACTGTCAGATACACGGCAATTTTATACATACTCCCCCACAGCAATTGCATAGCATGTCATCACCCTGGCCATTTTCTACTTGGGGAATTGATGTTATCAGGGCCATTCATCCTGTGGCATCCAATGGGCACCATTATATTCTGGTAGCCATCGATTATTTTACGAAATGGGTCGAGGCGGCGTCCTACAAGACAGTCACAGCAGCTATTACAGAAAAATTCATCAAGAATAATATTGTCGCCAGATATGGGGTTCCATTTGCTATCATTTCAGACAACGGAACTAATTTTATAGCAAAGAGAGTTGAGGATTTCCTCCAGAATTGCAAGATTAGACATCACAGATCTTCCCCCTATTGACCTCAGATGAATGGGGGCAGTAGAGTCAGCTAACAAGAATCTGGTGAAGATCTTGAAATAAATGGTCGAGACCCATAGAGATTGGCATGAGAAGCTGCCTTATGCATTATGGGCTTATAGAACCTCCATCCGGACATCCACAGGAGCAATACCTTACTCTTTGGTGTATGGCATGGAAGCAGTCCTTCCCTTTGAAGTGGAGATTCCTTCATTAAGGATCTTGAGGGAGGCAGAATTAGAAGAGGCTGAGTGGGTACAAGACCGTAATGTTCAGCTTGATTTAATTGATGAGCATAGGTTGCAAGCTCTACATCATGCCCAATGCTACCAGAAGAGAGTGGCCCGAGCTTATCAAAAGAAAGTCTGTCCTAGGAGCTTTGAACCAGGAGACTTGGTCCTGCGTGCCATTCATTTGCCGGATACAGGGGGAAAATTTAGGCCCAACTGGCACAGACCTTTTGTGGTTAAGGAGGCCCTGTCAGGGGGTGCAGTCATTCTTGAAGGCATGGACCATACAGAGCAATCAGAGCCCCTCAATGCCTCCTACTTAAAGAAGTACTATCAATGACTCTCAATCGATCCTAGTGCCTTGCACCATGAGTCATGCATTTTCATAATAGTATTGCATCATTGCACAGCATGAATAATCTTCTGCACCTTTTCTTTTTGCATAGCATCGTCATTGCCCAATGAGGAAAATCGGGAACCTGCCTGCGTAAGATGTGTCAAGTCCTCCTCATG
Organism: Posidonia australis; assembly: GCA_024699735.1. Lineage (NCBI taxonomy): Eukaryota > Viridiplantae > Streptophyta > Magnoliopsida > Alismatales > Posidoniaceae > Posidonia > Posidonia australis. The sequence goes on from JAMKQA010013903.1 coordinate 8,859, forward strand.
TGCTACTACCCTAGAAACATAGGATGTGAGAGAGGGATTTCAAAGGAATGGGCTAAATGTACAAATCCCCACGGGACCTATATCTCGAGAGGGAGTAAAAATGTTAGGTCTAGAAAGAGTGTGAGCAATAAAGAAAAATACACAAGACCTTGGAGCACAAAAGAAATAAGAAGAGAGAAGTAGTAGACAAAAGTTAAGCTCCACTGAGAGAGGCATGTGAACAACCTTACTCCTACCATTTAGCTTGGAGAGGAGTCGGAGCATGCACTTACTAAGTTCATATGATCAAAGGGACTAGCCACCCCTTCAGCACAAGGGAAATAGCAGCCAACCCCCTCAGCATAAGTGTTTATTACCTCCAAGCAGGAGTAGGGTCGGTTAGCATGCCTATGAGGGAGAAAAGAAAATGAATCCTTAAAAAAGTAGATATAGGACCCAAGTCTTTGGCATGAAGCCCATGAATCTGAAGGAGAGCCACAAATAAATCTAAGTGCCTAGGTTAGTGCCACATGAGTTGAGGGCAATGTCACCTCCTACCGCAGGCAAAACAGACTTCCTTGGCGCTGAGGGCACCAATATATCAATTAACCATTTCTTTGCATTTGCATCTTTTGCACAACATTTAGTTTAGTTGAGCATAATTGCATTTACTTTGCAAGGCGATTTGGTCATATTTCGACCAGGGGCATGTCAGTTGCCTTATGAGTCGTGTAAGCATTTGGCTAGGGCGCATGCTAGTTTTAGTCAAGCATGTTTGCATTTACTTTGTAAGGCATTTTGTTCGCATTTCGGCCAGGGGCATGTCAGCTGCCTTATGAGTCGTAGTATGGGCAAATAAGCATTCGGCTAGGGGCATGTTAGTCACTTCTTTAAAGTGGAAGGATTTGAAACCAGGGACATGCCAATTAATCGATCTTAAAAGCAGTTGTGGACTTACATGAACAAGTATAAGCAATGCAATGTGACATCAGTGCCAACAATTTTATTATTGTCTATCATGGATACAAATATTGCTAATCAGCTTGGGGCCTCTTTGAACTACTAGCCCCCGTGAAATTAGTGCCACTAGGCGGAATCTCGCTTAGGGGCTGTAGACACCCTGATTTTGAGGTGATTCATTGATAAGGCTCCAATTGTTGCTTTGGATATGGCTGATCCTTGAACCAACTCTAAACCCGTAGCAAGCCTGCAGTCCAATCTAAAAAACCAGATCAATAGGGGAGAGCACCTACCTAGCACACCTAGCTAGCACACCAACCTAGCACACCTAGCTAGCACACCAACCTAGCACACTTCCCTAGCACACATAGGTGGCACACTTCCCCAACGCACATCCCTGGCGCACAACACTGCGCAGGCTGCGGCTGCTGGCTTTGCACCTTCCTTGGCTGTTACCTCCAGCAACGAATATGCCCTGGAATCTTCCAGGCTCTTCCTCTGTGAGGCTCTCCTTATTCCTGTAAGTTACCCCTGAGAGTTCCCTATAAAAGGACCCCCATAGGTAGCCATGAAAAAAGGAGATGAAAATCCTGAGAGCTGAGAATCCTGAGCAGAAACCTTGCATCCAGCCATTTTTTGCTCTGAAACCCGACCTCTGCACGAGCTTCTACACCAGTCCAGCAGCTTATTTGCATTCCCTGGAGCACCTCCTTGCATCCTAGAGCCTTCCAAAGCAACAAAGGTTTTCTTATCTCTACTATTGCAAAGAAGGAACACTTCGTGAGGTAGGCATTCTACCTCCTTTTTATTTTCTTAATGGCATTTCAGAATTGAATAAAACATGCTTAAAACTTTACGAATGATCTGTTTTGTTCCATGTTCATGAAGTTTTTATGATATCATGCTTGTTTTTCCTATGCAAATAATCTCCATGCTAATCCATGTTCGCATTTCTAGCATGTAATCTACATGAGCCATTGTTTCCTTGCATGTAATATTTTGCCATGCATCACGTATTCCCTTGCATGTAGAAGCATGCGCATTTGATCATCATATATACATGTTTTGATTCGTTTTATCCAGATCATGTTTGTTCTTGAATATTTCACACATTTGCATGCATGAACCCATCAACTTGCTTTGCCTTCAAATGCTTTGTTTTCATGATGATTCTTGACCATATGCACTTGCAGCATGTTTTCCAGTTTTTATCATAGCATAGCCTCTTTTAGCACTTGCATAGATCCCCCTTGTATCTCTGCTGGGTGGGTTCTGGATCGGGTCACAATCTGATCTAGAATCCCTAGGGCGCACATCCCAGTTGCACCTAACCCTCACACTAATCTGGTGCACTCAGCAGGCGCGCCAGATTGACCAGAGATCAGTGCACTTGCATTAGCATCATACTTGCACGGCTTTATCGCGGAGTTTTAAGCTTGTTTCTTCCTGTTTGATTCTCTGTTTTGCCGAGATGCCACCTGCGTGTTTTCAACTTTTGATCAGACTGTTTTCCATTTGTTTTCTCTGTTTTGTTATTCAGCTCCAAGCTGAATCTAGTAGACTGATTGCACCTTACTCCCTTGTGAGAATCATGTGCATCAGTCCATGATCCAGAGGCTTGGCTGAATCATTGCTTTCTGCATCTAGTCCAAATAGGTGAGATCTTGTGTGAGGCTTCAGGCCCTTGAGCTCAAGGTCATTGCATTGCATTTGCATTTTTTAACTCTTTCAAAGCATGTTTTAAGAGTTTCTCCAGAATGATTTTCTACAGCATGCTTTTCCAGAGTGCACTCTTTGATGTTTTATTTTACCTAGCTTGTCTGTTTTTGCCTCTGCATACATTACTGGCCCACCTAGACGCTCATAGGTGGCGCTCCAGACTGATGCACTAGTCTGGCGCACCAAACAGTCGCAGTGCCTTGTTTCCGGTAACATACATCATGTTTTTTAAATTTTTTGTTCGCTTTCTCAACCCGATTTGCTACTGAGTTTTCATCAGATTTTCTTCCTTGATGCATTAGGAAGGCACTCTTCTTTTTTCAGCAGTTTTCCTACACTTTAGCTTGCATTTAGGCATATAGAATGCAAGGATGATAAATCGCTCAAGATATTAGATCTTTTGATCTTATTATGCAATATTCTTGCATCAACTCTTGGCCCGGCACACGAGCGATATTTCTGAGCATTAGGACACACCCCTACACATCATGCACCTATACTC
>JAMKQA010013904.1:0-10038 GCA_024699735.1 Posidonia australis
GCCAGAGAAAGATTCCTGGCTCTGAGCTCAGCTTCCAACCAATTAGGAGCAACATTGGGCAATGACGATTTTGATTTCAGAGAGGAAGAGAGAGGGGTATTAACTAATGGAATAAGAGGGGAGGTAGTTAAGTTGGCTGTCCCAGAAGCAGGGGGTGGGTAATATACCTGCTGTATTATGGAAAGTAGACAGAGGGGGTGCATTAGAGGTGGATATTGTCCAAACGTTCCTCCCAGATTTAGGGTTTTTCCCGCTATTGTTACCTCTCCAACCTTTGTTACTTTTAAAAGGTTTCTTCATTGGATGTAAGTTCCTGGATGAAGAGGTATGGGTTGTTTGCTTAGGCCATGCAGAAGAAGTGTTCTGAGTGGGGGGGAAGAAGAACAGACGTCCCAGCTATGTCTAAATTTTATGGGGTAGACAATTTTCCCATAAGCAAAGAACCTAGAGTCAGGAATGTCCTTTCCCGGGTGTATTTTGATCCTAACCCTAGCAAAACCCAAAAATTTCACCCCATCAATAGAGAGGTCAACCTCCAGTAGTTCTGCAAATTCTGAAAGCATTCTGTGAAAGACCTCTATACAGTATAAGTGGTGTGGGATCCCTTCCAACCGGATCCAGATCCCCTCCTCCTTCAAGGTGAGGTTCGCGTTAGAACTGGGCGTCCAGTGGATGAAGGAGGCTGAAAGTGATTGGAGGGAGGATCCGAAGAGACTGAGGGTTTCGTTTTTAAGTTTTGTAGAAGGAAATTTCAGTAAGAACTTCCCAGGAGAAAAATCACTAACCTCTACCTTAACTTGAATAGGCCAGTTATTTAAGATATGCTGAGTAAGGGTATCCCTAGTTAGATGAGAAGAATGATCAGTGACAATAGCACAGTATGAGAAATGTAGCGTAAGGTCACAGGTAGCTTCTGAAGGTGGTATTACAGTTGGGTTTTGAGGAGATAGTCCAGCCATAGGGGAGAGAGGAAGATTATGTTCCTGAAAAAAATACAAATCGCCACTGAATGAGTAGAGGACTTACATTTATAACAGGAACCAAAGAATTTACAGTTATTTTTATTGTGACCGCGAAGACCACATTTAAAATAACGACCATTAGCGCGACAGAAGCATACCAGAGGAGAGGGGGCTTTCCTCTTCTTCTCCACCAACGTCCACTCGGAAGAGTCAGAAGAAACAGAATGGTTTGAAGCAACAAAGCTTCTCTGCGTTCTCTCAAGAAGAGAAGGAGAAAGTAAAGCGGCAAAGCGTGAGCCGCGACAATAATTTCCAATCGGAGAGAATGTTTGGTCAGAAAAAATTTCTACTGCAGAGATTTCTGACATCCGAAACGGCGAAGTATTAAAAACTTCGTGGGAAGGGGAGAAAATCACGCTCGCAGACGGCGAGGCCTTCTCAGCATTAATTCCAGAAAAGACAGAAGGAGAGAATAAATCTGGCATGACAGACACGTCGTCTGTTGCACAGGGAAAAGAGGGCCCACCAAATCAGCAGAAGCAGGTACTTTAGTGTTAATATCCAAATTAAAGCAGGTATTACCATTAATCGCAGGTTTATAAAACCGATTAAACTTAATGACATCTATTAAACTAGGGGGAAGATACTGAGAATAGCCCCACACGGAGCTCGAAACTGCAGAACGGACTGACAAGTCAGAGGAGCCTGACTTTTCGGTCTCATTCGAACAGAAGCGGTGAGACTCTCCCCGACGACCCACCAGCGGGAAAAGCTTCACCGGAGCAGCAGAGGAGAGAAGGGGGTCTGAACTATCAGGGAAAAAAAGGTTCTGATCGAACAAATCCAGGGGAGCATGAAACATCCCCGGGAACAATCCTCAGGGATGTCAGCGTCCGATCAAAAACAGATAAAACAGATTCTCCAGCGAAGGAGGGAGAAATACAATCGTAAATCTCCAAATCATGAGCATAGATGAGATTCGAACATAAAGAACAAGAGACTAAAGTATTCAGCCAGTTCGGAGATAAAACCTTGCTAAAGTAGAAACAATCAACATTTATATCTACATCATACCAAGAATAAAAACTAAAATATGAAACAACCCCATATTTTACAGTCAAAAGACCAGATCCAGACGAGCTGAGGCCGTTTGAGATGGATCTACCCCTCAGAGGACAGGGGAGAGAAAGATAGAGGTTTCTCAGATGCCTGGGGTCAGACCCCAGATCCAAGGGGGAAGAGAGGTCTTTCCTGATCGACGAGGCACGAGAAGGTCTAGATTTTACCGATCGACGATGTGCCTTGACAGGCAGCGAGGTCGGAGAAAGGTCTTCCTCCTCTAGACTGGCTTTGAACGCCGCCCAGTCAAAATCAGTGGCTTTTCTGAGCAGATCGCGCGAACGGAGGCTTTGGGGGAGGCGATTGCAGAAGCGGCAACCGTAGGGTTTTCGACGGGTTTTCGCCATTCAGAGTCACTTTTTGTTTGTGTGTGTTGATAACTCGTAATGTTGGGAGTGACAAAATTTAGGTGTTGTGAGCGACTCGAATACGAAGATCAAAAAGATTTTCCACGAATGTTTTCTAAAGACATGAAGGGACTTATAACCCAAACAGTCCATTGGGATTGTATACTTATTTCTTGATTTTTAATTTATATAAAAATATATTAATCATATAGATTGCATTAACATAGTATAAAATATATGCTACCATTGCCATTTGAATTTCATATCCCTCTCATCTTAATGTACCAAATTTTATGAAATTTCGGCCCTTGAATTTGCATGTATTATTTAATAGTAAAGTTACTCCAAAAATCATGAAGTTAAAGTATGTTATAGAATATAGAGTAAACTATATTGTTGATAGTTTCATTTTAAAATATAGAAGAAAATACAAAAAGGTAGCCATGTATGTGCATACAATCCCATTTTACTACAACCCAAAATGCTATTATATAATGACGCGTAAGAGAAAAGCAATGCTTTTGTTCTTGTTGCCTTCTCGGATAACATCATAACTTTGGACCTCCTTCCCATTCCCCCTCCACTTTGCTTTGTCCTGTGCCGCAAAGAATGATTCCAATCCCAAACACTTCCAAAAAAGTATTGATGCAAGGAAGGAAAGGGATGGAGCAAAGAAAAGGACATGAAAGTTTGTCATCATATATTTTTTGTTTGCTATCCCACAAGGCAAGTAATTGCCAACATGCATGTTTCTTAAAGAGACGGTGAAGTGAAAGGGGAGGAGAATATCAGTTCAACGAGTTTGTAATATTTCACATGGAATATCGAATTGAGAATGGAATTACATCTTTATACTATCTATAGTCGAATGGAGTAGTAGAAATGAAAATAAGACATTAATTGATTTGGTCAATTGTATGTTGTTGATAGTCAAACTACCAAACTACTTCTAAGATGAAGTAGTTCTTTCAGTAAGTTATATTTTGAATAGAGTACTTTTTTACAAGACAAAGACGATACTACATGAACTCTTGTTCACGATCCAACCTAGTCTAGGATCTAATAGAGTGGAAAGGGTGTTCAGCCTATGTAACATCGGTGTTCAGTTTGGCTCGACCATATTTTTGACTTCATAGATCAGTTGACCGATTATCCAGAGTAATGTATTATTATTTGTTATAATCTGGATAATTTGTAAATTAATATTAATCTATGTGCATGGTAATCCCTCTTTTGTGTCAATAATTATCTCTGGTAATTCTCTCACTGTGTGGTATCATGGTATTTTATAATCCACGTGTGTGTATGGGACTAAAACAAGAGAAGTCAGCTCTGCACAGTGTCCACCGCCACCTATTGTGCCTGTTGCTCCTCCCTGTAGCTTTACGCCATGTTGAATCGTCGATATGTCGAGATCTTCGACGACTATCGGTGGCGAATGGCGACAGATGGCAGCAACAATAAAGGGGAGGAGGAGAGGGCATTGGAGCAATAGTCCCAAAAAGGGAGAGAGTGAGCTAGAGAAAGAGAGTGAGAGCGAAGAAAACCAGAGAAAGAATAAAGAAGAGGGAGAGGGTTGCGGAAGAAGTGATCGTCGAGGAAGAAGGACTCAACGGAGGCCGTGTGAGCTCGGGAGACGTCGGTGGCAGTGGGGGACTCACCGGTGAGGGCGAGGGATTGCCGGAACTTCGATCAGTGTACACGTCTCCTCCGATTTCCTATTTTTGTTAAACCAAATTATGAATAGGTAATGCAAATTTTAATTTAAAATCATGAAAAATGGTTGGAGTAGTTAGTTTTGAGAATGTTTGGCATATCCATGATTTTTTCCATAATTTATCAAGTGATTTTGATGGATTTTTTGTGGAATTTTCATGATCGTGCTACAGTGGATTTAATTGAGTTCCTCGTCTTTTGATTTTAATATCTCGGTTTGCACTTAATGGAATTCAATGAAATTTATTCCAAGTGAAAGTAGACTTGAAATGTTAGATGTGAGTATTTTTGTAGGATTTGTGGAGCACTAGAAATGAGTCCGTCCAAGGATTTCATTTCGGCAGTCTCAACCTCAGGCCAGACGACTGTTTTTTTGACAACCATCTGGTTCAACATACCAGACGAATTTGATATACCAAATCAGGATATTTCAGCATACTGACTTTGATTTGGTCTACCGAAACAGGTCTTTGGGCCATTAATTCTTGAATTTTTAAATTTACTTTTCATGGCCTTATTATGATAATTTAATAAGATTGTTTTTGGTGGAAATCCTTATGCTTTAGATAATGATTTCTAGAAAACAATCCCTATAATGTAAATTGTTTAGAAAATAGTTTTGAAAGGATAATTGTATATTTAAAAAGGATTTCCATGTTTTTACGTATCCTCATAGCGGTAGGACGGTGATTGATAGGGGTATAAGTCCCCAATGAGATTGATTACTAGTCCAAAGGCGTGGTTACCGAGGTTTAGGGCTTGAGTGAAAGAAGCTAGGTTATCCTATTTTGTGGTGTTGGTTGGGCCTAAGAATAAAGACCTGGGTGTCTGGACAATAATTGGAGCGTAAGAAATCGCATCCTCGTTCCTATGAGAAAATAAATGTGATTAAGTGAAGCCTGTTGGCTGGGACGGTCCTACCTGCAACAAGGGAGGTTCACCGCGACAGTACAGTAGGGTTGGGATTGGTACCTTACCGACTGCTTGTGGCTTGGTCACCTTTGGCCAAGGTGACACTACTGGTTTTGACTCGAGTTGTGTGTTGGTTTTAAGCTAGAATTGACTTGAGTTTTGGCTTGTGATTTTAGCCATATTCTAACTATGACGAAATTTATGATTTAAGTTAGTTCCAGTCATGGTTTATGATTAGGGCTTTACATGGATTTGTGTTTGGGTTGAAATCTAGTTATGAATGTATTTTGCCAAAGTGCATGAAAGTGGTTTCAAAGTTCCATAAGATTTCAGAAAGAAAATAAATTTGAGAAAAGTATGATTTAAAAGAAACTGTCTAGAAAATTTTCAGAATAGATTTTTTGTTACTGTTCGGATTTTGACTACCGAAATCTGTAACTTTTGTGGTTTTCCGTTGGTTTTTTTGGTGGACGTGTATTAGGTGACTTGAGGTTATTCATGCATTTTATTTGATGTTTTGTTTTCAGGTGTAGCTTTGTAAGGGTAGTTTAGCCTAACCTCGATATACGTGTTTTCGAACCACTAGCCGTACAATATATCTAGGTGATTAGATATAATTTTCTTTTATTTCTATTGTCTTTTTCTTAATTAATTATGGTTGGGTAAAACTGGTACTTGTAAGTTGCGCTTTGTGAGGTGTGACAAAATGGTATCAAAGCCAAAGTTACACTAAATGCACCAGCTTAGTGGTGTTTGGATTAGTGGTTTCATAGGACTATATAAATAGTGTAGTTAACTCTTGACTTTTGTATTTGTGTTTTTCTTGGTGGCAAAGATATGCCACTGGGTAGAGGTAGAGATTGAGGAAGGGCATCAACCTTCGATTTTGGCGTGGAAGAGGGTAATGCTTAAACAGAGATGCACCACGAGCTAGGAGATATGATGCGGGGGTTGATCTAAGGAAGGAGCCAAGGGAGACCCCTAGATCATGCAATTTCACCGGTTGAGAGCATCTACTTTGACGGTCGCAGCACACCAGTGGAGTGGTGTGCAAAGCGTGGCTTCTAGAAGTTAAGAAGATTCTAGAAGGGATGGAATGTCCAACGAAAAAGTGGGTGTAGCTGGCCACATTTTAGCTGAAGGGAGAAGCCAACAGTGGTGGAGAGCCATACATCGAATGAAGTTTTCTAACTCTAACCTGCTGATGATATCCTAAGAGGATTTCCAAGATGTATTTTATGAAAGGTTCTTCCTAAAGTATGAGAAAGACAAGTTGGACAGAGACTTTTGGAACTTAAAGCAGGAGAATGTGTCCGTGGTAGAGTATGAAGCCACATTCCATCGGCTGGAACAATTCACGTAGTTTTTTGATACCGAGAAGCGTCGCGCAAAAAAGTTCATGGAAGGACTACATTCAGCACTTAGGACAAAGGTCCTCAGCCACTAATGCTAGACTTTGACCAATGCAGTAGAGCTAGTGGCCTGATATAAGGATTATCGCCGATTGTTCCTAGAGACCCTAGGGGAAAGGAGAAGAGGTTCACCCCATGGTCATCTACTTGAACCTCGACCTCTAGAAGTTCTAGGAGTTCCGAGAAGAAGAGGAAAGAGTAATCTGATATAGCCATTGAGGAAGGGTGCAGCGTCCCCAAAAAAGCCAAGTGTCAGATACAATCAGACTGACTTAAGCAGCGGCTTAGTGAGAGGACCTTTGTCATATCTACCGTTGAATGGGACACATAGTAGCACAGTGAAGAGTCTAGCAAAAGACTCTAGACAGAGTATTATGCTACAACTGTGGGAAGACTAGACACTATCAAAAAAGCTATCCAGATCTATCGAAGCCAACAGGAGACGTGCCTCGCCTGCTGACTAAAGGAAGAGTATTCACCATCTCTGCTCCAGATGCTAGTCCCTTAGAAGACGTTGTAGAGGGTAAGGAGCAGTAAATGACTATGTAATATGTACTTTTAATGTTCCATTCATATTAGGCCAGAACACATCAATTAGACCTAAAAATCCGTTCATATTCATCTTTATCAAAAATCTCTTTTATTTGACTCTGGGATTTGGTTCGACATACCGAATCAAAACGGCACACCAAAATAGGCCTACGTGTCGAGATTGGTCAACCGAATTTGAAACGAGCGTCCAAATTTTCCTGATTCGGAAGATTGAAACATTTCGGTCATCTGAAATCCCCTGAAAGGGTCAACCGAACATATTCAATTATCTGAAATAGGACTTAGGGTTGAATACTGACAGAAAAATGGCACACCGATTTTATTCGACATATCGAATTTCCCGTTTTCTAAAATCTTTTCCCGACCCTAATTCATTCGTTAGTCGAAATTGGGACCTCTGGCAGATCCCTTTCCGGTGAACTACAAATCCTGCATAAAACATATGTACTAGCTTGCCAAGTCTACTTCTATTTGGGATAAGTTTCATTAAAAACCATTGCATATATCTTAAGATATAAAATCAAAAACTACGAAGACTCATCTCAAGTTACTGTAGCAATTTCCATAAAAATCTTCTAAATTACACAATAAATCATGGGAAAATTCTAGAATTCACAGTCATTCATGATCACATGCCAATCAACAAATATTCATGCTTTTTAACTAGAATCATGACATAAATCACGAAATTAAAGCTTGAATTGAGAGAAGAGAGGAAGAAAAGGTGATGCGTACTCTCAAGTGGATCAGACGATCCCTCCTTCACCAGTGATTTTCCTCTCCCTTCCCGGTGTCCCTCCAGACTCACAAGTCTTTGGTGATCCTCTTCCACCGGCGAAAACACACTACCTCACACACTCTCTCTCTGGCCCTCTCTTCCTCTCTGGTTTTCCTCCAAATCTCTTTCCTTCTCTCTCTAGGTGAGTTGATTCCAACACCTCCACCTTTTCTCCATTTATTATCCTCTCCTCTTTTGTCACCAAGTCGTCGGAGATCTTGGCAAAATTCGAGATTCAACGTGGACGGTATGGTGGAAGGCTACAAGTAGGAAAGGTGAATAGTGGCTGGCAGTGGGTGCCATGGAGAGTTGACTCCAGCTTCACACTAGTTCCACACATGCACAAGTGGCACACTAGGGTTGAAAATTCTACACAATAAGGGAAATACCAGAGATCAAAAACAACCAATAGAAAAAGCTCAACACAAAACTATATTAGTAAACTAATTATCTAGATTACAAAAAAAATTTAATTACATTTATTCTGAATAATCTGGACACAGATGTTACAGTACAATTTAGAGGAAAACAGTGGGAAAGTTGTACGACAATTAGAGTATTCCAAAGTTGTTGAAAGTCTCATGTATATATACAATGAATTGCACTAGGCTAGGCATGTTGGTTGGCGATTGGGGGCTCCGGTGAGGTGGAGTAGTTGAAAATCAAGGTATGTGTTTTCTGATTGATGATTTCCATCCTATTTATAGTAGAGCCTGTATGCCTCCACCTCCCTTTGCCCCCACAACGACTCCTTTCTCGTTTACGTCGGCCATTAATGTCGGCAATAAACACTATTAAAACAGGGAGGAAACGGTTGACTGTTTCCTCCTCTTATCTGTAACGGTGGTCTTCATTGACCATCAGCTCACATCTCCCACTTGGTGATGAAGACCACGTACAAATTTTATGCAAAGTGATGTTAACCTTCCACTTCCACTATTCGTGAAGTGTATAATTTCAATTTTCCACTATCATGAGAATGTTCATCATTTCCATTATCTATGGAAATGTTCCTTAATCCCATTAAGTTCACAAACTTAATGAATTTTTCCACTGTAATTCCCTTTGTCATAGGATAAGCAATCATATCAGACGTGGGTAGGTAACTCAGTTTTATTTCCCCACTTTTCACAATATCACGAATATAGTGATAATGTATATTAATGTGCTGTTCTCTTGTTCTATTTGCATCACTATGTATAAGACTTATTGCCGCTTGGTTATCACAATACATCTCTATTGGACCATTTATCATGTTAAGATTTAAATCATTTATAAATCTCTTGATTCAAACAGCATGTGATGCAGCTGCACTACAGGCAACATATTCAGCTTCTGGTGTGTATTTTGCTACACATCCTTGCTTTTTATTTCCCCAAGATACAACTGCACCTCCAAAGAAGAATACATGTCCTGAGGTGGACTTCCCATCATCTTTGTCACCACCCAGATCAGCATCTGTGTAACCAAGCAATTCAAGCTCATCCGCTTGATAAGTCAACTTATGATGCAGAGTTCCTTTCACATATTTCATTATTCTTTTTACAACTTCCCAATGTTTTGTTCCGAAATTAGTTTGATATCTACTGACAACACTTACAGCATATGCCAAGTCTAGCCGTGTACACAACATAACGTACATCAAACTTCCAACCACATGGGCATAAGGTGCTCTTAAAGGTTCTTTCCCCTTTCCATGACATTGGTCATTACTTAATCTTTTCCCAAAAACATATGGTGTAGGAGTTGAGGAGTAATTCTCCATTCCAAACCTTTTCAACACTGTACGTAGGTATTTTTTCCTGATTTATACTCAGTATTCCAGATCCCCAATCTCTAAGGAGCTGTATTCTAAGAACATCAAATGCTTCTCCGATGTCTTTCATCTCAAATCTTTTGCTAAGTTCTTCCTTTGTGTTGTTCAACATGTTAGTATCATTTCCAACAAGCAAAATATCATCCACATACAAGGATAATAAAATAAACTCACTCCCACTTTTCCTGACATATACACAATAGTCTAACCTGTTCGAAACAAATCCCATATCGACAATCACATCATGAAACTTATGATACCATTGTCTAGAAGCTTGTTTCAAACCATATATTAACTTATTTAATTTGTACACTTTGTCTTCATGTCCTTTTATCTGATATCCCTCAGGCTGTGACATGTAAATTTCTTCCTGCAAATCACCATTTAGAAATGCAGTCTTTACATTCATTTGATGTAATTCCAA
>JAMKQA010013906.1:0-10922 GCA_024699735.1 Posidonia australis
CATACACATTAGCATGATTAGAGCATGATCCCAGTTTAGCAAACATTCATCAAACCTTTAGCAAGCATTTGGACTAGAAAGATCGAGTTTCTCAGGCGTACGAGGGTGCCTAACACCTTCCTCGTGCGTAATAGGAATCTTTACCCATTCTCTGGTTAGCAGATATCCAGCCTTCACATCTGCATCACATGCATTCATCCTTTTGTGGTTTTCCTCGTCTTTCCCTTAAAAGACTAGGTGGCGACTCCCTTTTCTTTTCTTTTATCCTTGCACCTTCGCCGTCTCGGCATGGCTGTGGTCTCCTCCCCACCCCCTCCCTCTAGGTCGGGCACGGTCACAGGATGGAACCAGGATTCGTCCGATTAGAGCGAACCTTGTATGGGTAGATTTAAAGGCGAAACGGGGGGCACCAGGATTCGACCGAATAGAGCTAACCTTGTATGGGAAAATTCAATGGCGAAAGGGGTGGCACTAGGATTCGACTGAATAGACCAAACTTTGGATGGAAAATTTCAAAGGCAAAGGGGGTGGCACCAGTATTCTTCCGAATAGACCGAGCCTTGGATGGGAAAATTCAAAGGCGAATGGTGTGGCACTAGGATTCGTCCAAATAGAGCGAACCTTGGATGGGACAATTCTAAGGCGAATTGGGTATCACCAGGATTCATCCGAATAGGGCTAACATTGGACGGGAAAATTCAATGGCAAAAGAGGTGGCAAAAGGATTCGTCCGAATATAGTGAACCACGGATGGGAAAATTCATAGGCGAATGGATTGGCACGAGGATTCATCCTAATTGAACGAACCTTGGATGGGAAAATTCAATGGCGAAAAGGGTGGCACGAGGATTTGTCCGAATAGAGCGCACTGTGGATGGGAAAATTCAAAGGCGAAAGGGGTGGTACCAAGATTCGTCCGAATAATGCGTACCGTGGATGGGAAAATTCAAAGACAAAAGGGGCGGCACCTGGATTCGTCCGAATAGAGCGAACCATGGATGGGAAAATTCTAAGGCGAAAGGGGTGGCTCTAGGATTCGTTTGAATAGAGTGAATATACAAAGGCGAAAGGGGTGGCACCGGGATTCGTCCGACCCGAGCGAACCTTGGATGGGAAAATTCAAAGGTGAAAGGGGTGGCACCAAGATTCGTTCGAATAGAGCGATCCTTGGTTGGAAAATTCTATGGCGAAAGGGGTGGCTCCTGGATTCATCCGAATAGAGCAAACCTTGGATGGGAAAATTCAAAGGCGAAAGGGGTGGCACCTGGATTCGTCCGAATAGAGTGAACCTTGGATGGGAAAATTCAAAGGCAAAAGGGGAGGCTCCAGGAATCGTTTGAATAGAGCAAATATATAGAGGCGAAAGGGGTGGCACTGGGATTCGTCCTAATTGAGTGAACCTTGGATGGGAAAATTCAAAGGCGAAAGGGGAAGGCACCAGGATTCATCTGAATAACGCGAACTTTGGACAAGAAAATTCAAAGGCGAAAGGGGTGGCTCCAGGATTCATCCAAAAAGAGCGAACCTTGGATGGGAAAATTCAATGGTGAATGGGGTGGCACCTGGATTCGTTCGAATAGAGCGAACCATGGATGGGAAAAATCAATGGCGAAAGGGGTGGCACTAGGATTCGTCCAAATAGAGCGATCCATGCCTAGAAAGATTCAAAGACTAAAGGGGTGGCACTAGGATTCATCCGAATAGAGCATACCTTGAGTGGTAAGATTCAAAGGTGAAAGGGGTGGCACCAGGATTCATCTGAATAGAGGGAACCTTGGATGGGAAAATTCAAGGGCGAAAAGGGTGGCACTAGGTTTCATCCGAATTGAGAGAACCTTGGATGGGAAAATGCATAGGCGAAAAGGGTGGCTCCATGATTTGTCTGAATAGAACAATCCATGGATGGGAAAATTCGAAGAAGAAAGGGATGACACCTGGATTCGTTCGAATAGAGCGAACCTTGGATGGGAAAATTCAAAGAAGAAAGGGGTGACACCTGGGTTTGTCCGAATATAGCAAACCCTGGATGGGAAAAGGGCACCAGGATTCGTTCGTATGTACTGTACCTTGGATGGGAACGAGGCACCAGGATTCATCCGAATGGACCGAACCTTGGATGGGAAAAAGGCATCAGGATTTTTCTGAATGGACCGAAGCTTGGATGGGAAAAAGGCACTAGGATTCGTACGAATGGACCGAACCTTGGATGGGAATGAGGCACCATGATTTGTCCGAATAGAGCGAACCATGGATGGGAAAATTCAATGGCGAAAGGGGTGGCACCAGGATTTGTCTTAATAGAGCGATCATTGGTTGGGAAATTTCAAAGGCGAAAGGGGTGGCACTAGGATTCATCCAATTAGATAGAACCTTGTATGAGTAGATTTAAAGGCGAAAAGGGGGGCACCAGGATTCTTCCGAATAGAACGAACCTTGTATGGGAAAATTCAATGGCGAAAGGGGTGGCACCGGGATTCGACTGAATTGACTGAACTTTGGATGGGAAAATTCAAAGGCAAAAGGGGTGGCCCCAGGATTCTTTTGAATAGAGCGAACCTTGGATGGGAAAATTCAAAGACGAATGGTGTGGCACCAGGATTCTTCCGAATAGAGCGAACCTTGGATGGGAAAATTCAAAGACGAATGGTGTGGCACCAGGATTCTTCCGAATAGAGCGAACCTTGGATGGGAAAATTCAATGGCGAATGGGGTGGCACTAGGATTCGTCCGAATGTAGCGAACCTTGGATGGGAAAATTCATAGGCGAAAGCGTTGGCACGAGGATTCGTCCTAATTGAACAAACCATGGATGGCAAAATTCAAAGGTGAAATGGGTGGCACAAGGATTCGTCCGAAAAGAACGCACCTTGGATGGGAAAATTCAAAGGCGAAAGGGGTGGCACCAAGATTCGTCCGAATATTGCGTACCTTGGATGGGAAAATTCGAAGGCGAAAGGGGTGACACCTAGATTCCTCCGAATAATGTGAACCTTGGATGGGAAAATTCTAAGGTGAAAAGAGTGGCTCCAGGATTCGTTTGAATAGAGCGAATATACAAAGACGAATGGGGTGGCACCGGGATTCGTCTGAATTGAGCGAACCTTGGATGGGAAAATTCAAAGGCGAAAGGGGTGGCACTAGGATTCTTCTGAATAGAGCGAACCTTCGATGGGAAAATTCAAAGGCGAAAGGGGTGGCTCCCGGATTCGTCCAAATAGAGCAAACCTTGGATGGGAAAATTCAAAGGTGAATGGGTTGGCACCAGGATTCGTCCGAATAGAGCAAACCATGGATGGGAAAACTCATAGGCGAAAGGGGTGGCATCAGGATTCGTCCTAATAGAGCAATCCATGGCTAGAAAAATTCAAAGACGAAAGGGGTGGCACCAAGATTTGTCTGAATCGAGCGTACCATGGGTGGGAAGATTCAAAGGCGAAAGGAGTGGCTCTAGGATTCATCCGAATGGAGTGAACCATGGATGGGAAAATTCAAGGGCGAAAGGGGTGGCACCAAGTTTCGTCCGAATTGAGTGAACCTTGGATGGGTAAATGCATAGTCGAAAGGGGTGGCTCCAAGATTCGTCTGAATAGACCGAACCTTGGATGGGAAAATTCAAAGGCGAAAGGGGTGGCACTAGGATTCATTCGAATGAACTAAACTATGGATGGCATAATTCAAAGAAGAAAGGGGTGACACCTGGGTTTGTCCGAATAGAGCGAACCCTGGATAGGAAAGAGGCTCCAGGATTTGTCCGAATGGACCAAACCATGGATGGGAAAGAGGCACCAGGATTCATTCGAATGGACCAAACCTTAGATGGGAAAAAGGCACCAGGATTTGTTCGAATGGAACGAAACTTGGATAGGAAGGTGGCACCAGGATTCGTCTGAATGGACCGAACCTTGGATGGGAATGGGGCACCTGGATTCGTCCGAAAGAGGCACTAGTATTCATCCGAATGGACTGAACCTTGGATGGGAAAAGGGAGCCAAGATTCGTCTGATGGGACCGAACCTTGGATGAGAAAGTGGCACCAGGATTTGTCCGTATGTAACGAACCTTGGATGGGAAAGAGGCACCTGGATTCGTCCGAATGGACCGAACCTTGGATGGGAAAAAGGCATCATGATTCGATCGAATGGACCGAACCTTGGATGGGAAAAAGGCACCAGGATTCATCTTAATGGACCAAAGCTTGGATGGGAAAAAGGCACCAGGATTCGTCCGACTGGACCGAACTTTGGAAGGGAAGGAGGCACCAGGATTCGTTCGAATGGACTGAACCTCATATGGGAAAGGAAACACCTGGATTCATCTGAATGGACCGAACCATGGATGGCAAAGGGGCACCAGGATTCGTCCAAATAGACCGAACCTTCTATAAGAAAGAGGCACCAGGATTCGTCTGAATGGACGGAACATTGGATGGGAAGGAGGCACCAGGATTCGTCCGAATGGACGGAACCATGGATGGGAAAGACGATCCAGGATTCGTTTGAATGAACTAAACCTTGGATGGAAAAGAGGCACCAGGAGTCGTTCGAATGGGCCAAACCTTGGATGTGAAAGAGGCACCAGGATTCGTCCAAATGGACAGAACCAGAAATGGGATATAGGCACAAGAATTCCCCCGAATGGACTAAACATTGGATGGGAAAGTGGCACTCGAATTCGTTCGAATGCACCAATCCAGGGATGGGAAAAAGGCACTAGGATCCATCTAAATGTATAGAACCTTGGATGGGAAAGAGGCACCTGGATTCGTCCGTATGTACCAAAGCTTGGATGGGAAAGAGGCACCAGGATTCGTCCGAAGGGACCGAACCTTGGATGGGAAAAAGGCATCAGGATTCGTCCGAATGGACCATATTATGGATGGGAAAAAGGCTCCAGGATTCGTCCGAATGGACCGAACCATGGATGGGAATGAGGCACCAGGATTCGTCCGAATGGACAGAACCTTGGAAGGGAAAGAGGCACGAGTATTCCTCCGAACGGACCGAATCTCAAATGGGATAGGAAACACCTGGATTTGTCCGAATGGACCGAACCATGGATGGGAAAGGGGCACCAGGATTAGTCCGAATAGACCGATCCTTAGATGGGAAAGTGGCAACAGGATTCGTCCAGATGGACCAAACCTTGGATGGGAAAGGGGCACCAAGATTCGTCTGAATGGATCGAACCTTGGAAGGGAAAGAGGCACCAGGATTCGTCTGAATGGACTGAACATTGGATGGGATGGAGGCACCACGATTCATCCGAATGGACCGAACCATGGATGGGAAAGACGCTCCAGGATTCGTCTGAATGAACTGAACCTTGGATGGGAAAGAGGCACCAGGATTTGTTCGAATGGGCCAAACCTTGGATGGGAAAGAGGCACCAAGATTCGTCTGAATAGACTGAATGATTGATGGGAATGGGGCACCAAGATTCGTCCGACTGGATCGAACCTTGGATGGGAAAGAGGCACCAGGATTCGTCCGAATGGACTGAACATTGGATGGGACGGAGGCACCAGGATTCATCTGAATGGACCGAACCATGGATGGGAAAGACGCTCCAAGATTCGTCTGAATGAACTGAACCTTGGATGGGAAAGAGGCACCAGGATTCGTTCGAATGGGCCAAACTACAGATGGAAAAAGAGGCACCAGGATTCGTCTGAATGGACCGAACCTTGGATGGGAAAGAGGCACAAGGATTCGTCCAAATGGACTGAACCTTCGATGGGAAAGAGGCACCCAGATTCGTTTGAATGCACCAAACCAAGGATGGGTAAGAGGCACCTGGATCCGTCCGAATGGACTGAACCTTGGATGGGATAGAGGCACCAAAATTCGTCTGAATGGTCTGAACCTAGGATACGAAAGAGGCACCAGGATTCGTCAGAATGGATAGAACCTTGGATGGGAACATTCACTGTCGAAAGAGTGGCACCAGGTTTCGTCCTAATAGACCGTACCTTGGATGGGAAAATTCAAAGGTGAAAGGGGTGCAACCAGGATTCGTCTGAATAGAGCGCACCATGGATGGGAATATTCAAAGGAAAAAGGGGTGGCACCAGGATTCGTCCGAATAGAGCGAACCTTGGATGGGAAAATTCAAAGGCGAAAGGGGTGGCTCTAGGATTCGTCTGAGTTGAGCGAACCTTGGATGGGAAAATTATAAGGTGAAAGGGGTGGCACCAGGATTAGTCCGAATTGAGCTAACCATGTATGGGAAAATTCATAGGCGAAAGAGTTGCCACCATGATTCGTCCAAATTGAACGAACCATGGATAGAAAAACTCAAAGGTGAAAAGGGTGGCACCGGGATTCGTCCGAATGGAGCGAACCATGGATGGGAAAATTCGAAGGCAAAAAAGGTGGCACTAGGATTCATTTGAATATTGCGTACCTTGGATGGAAAAATTCAAAGGCAAAAGGGGTGGCACCAGTTTTCGTCCGAATTGAGCGATCGTAGGATGAGAAAATTCTAAGGCGAAAGGGGTGGCACCAGGATTCGTTCGAATAGAGCGAATATTCAAAGGCAAAAGGGGTGGCACCGGGATTCGTCCAAATAGAGCGAACCTTGGATGGGAAAATTCAAAGGCGAAAGGGTGGCACCGGGATTCATCTGAATAGAGCGAACTTAGGATGGGAAAATTTAAAGGCAAAAGGGGTGGCACTTGGATTCGTCCGTATAGAGCAAACCTTGGATGGAAAAATTCAATGGCAAAAGGGGTGGCACTAGGATTCATCCGAATAGAGTGAACCTTGGATGGGAAAATTCAAAGGCGAAAGGGGTGGCACCTGGATTCGTCCGAATTGTGCAAACCATGGATGTGAAAATTCAAAGACGAAAGGGGTGGCACTAGGATTCGTCCGAATGGAACGTACCATGGGTGGGAAGATTCAAAGGCAAGAGGGGTGGTGCCAGGATTCGTCCGAATAGAGTGAACCTTGGATGGGAAAATTCAAGGGCGAAAGGGGTGGCACCAGGATTCATCCGAATAAAGCGAACCTAGGATGTAAAAATGCAAAGGCGAAAGGGGTGGCACCAAGATTCGTCCGAATATACCGAACCATGGGTGGGAAATTTCAAAGGCAAAAGGGGTGGCACCTGGATTCGTCCCAATCGAGCGATCCTTGGATGGGAAAATTCAAAGGTGAAAGGGGTGGCACTAGGATTCGCCCGAATGAACCTAACCTTGGATGGGAAATTTAAAAGAAGAAAGGGGTGACACCAGGATTCGTCCGAATAGAGAGATCCTTGGATGGGAAAAGGGCACCAGGAATTGTCTGAATGGACCAAACCTTGGATGGGAAAGGGGCACCAGGATTCTTCCGAATGGAACGAACCTTGGATAGGAAGGAGGCACCAGGATTCGTCTGAATGGACCGAACCTTGGATGGGAAGGAGGCACCAGGATTCATCCGAAAGGACCGAACCATGGATGGGAAAGTGGCTTTAGACATCTCAATTTTGAAATCACTTGGCAGTAGACTCCTCCGTATGATGCTCTGGTTGCAACCACCAAAATCCTAGCCTACACAAGCCCAATTAGGCCCACACTAGCCCACTTAGACCCAATTAAACTTGACACCAGACAAATGAAATTAAATCCACTTAAAATCCATTTAAAAACCCTAATTATTAAATAAAAACTCAAATTAAGTAAAATCCATTTAAAAGCCACTTAAAATCAAATAAAAACCCTAATTAATCATGAATTTAACAAAAATAAAGGCCCAAAACTAAACCCACAAAATCCAATTGAAAATCAATAATTAAAACCCTAAAAATCCCAAAATAAAAATCCAAACAAATATCCCAAAACCCTAAGCCCGTTACGCCCAACACTGTTCATTCAAAAATGCAACTTAAAACTTAGGAAAGTCAAAAAATAATTCCGGCGACCTTATTTTTCCAGCAACAACTTCGGTGACCAATCTCGAAAATTTGGAGCCGGTCTAAACCTCCCGTGATCTCTGGCACATCCCTAGCCCACGCGCTCGATCCAGCGGCGTCCAACGGTCGAGGGGGAAGATCAACGGTGGAGGATGACCTCACCGGAGTATAAAAAACCCTTACCGTTGACGACCAAAAAATGATTGAGACTTGTAGCCTCCTCTCACGCAATTCAGTGCCCTTCACCTTCGACCATCAACCTCCAGGAGCATCCAATCCTATTTTTCCAAAGCCAACCGCCGTCAGTGGGCAAACCAGAGCCACCGGAGCACCTTGCCGTTGACCTACCACCGAAGTCCGTGGGAACAGCCACTCAGGTACCTTTTCTTCCCTTCTTCTTCAATTCATCGCATGTCTCGTAGTTTTCTCTAGTTTCCCTGAACCAGTCGCTGTGGGGTGGCGCCTCTGTACGCTGCCATTCCCATCTCCGGCGATAGCTTCACCTTCTCCGGCAAACCCATGGCCCCTACGGAGGACGGAGGCCCCCAGGGCTCCTTCCTTCCTCTCCTCCTCTCCTCCTTTTCTCCTCTCTCCTCCTCTCCTCCTCTCATCCTTTTCTCCTCTCTCCTCCTCTCCTCTCCTCCTCCTCGGTGCCCCCCTTTTACAGAGAAAGACGCCAGCCCACGTTGTCGCCGTCGTCACCGCCGACAACCACTCGCCGTCGATAGCACATCCACACGATCCGAACGCTCCCGCATCGATCCAAGGACTCCGGAGGCTTCCCCGCGTCGTCCCGAAGCCCCCCGTGCCTCTCCGCCATTGCCAAAGCTTTCACGGCGACCCAACCGCCTCCACTGTCCCTGTCGCCAGAGACGAAGGTGGGAGGAGGCCTCCAGACCTCCTCGAGCCCCCGCGATGCCTTCGAGAGCCTCGCCAGCCCTCCGTGGTGCTCCCCCAGCATGGCGCACACCCCTCCGACCACCATACCGTCTCCAGGAGCTTGTCGAAGAGATTAACGCCGGCGATCCTCCGGTGATCCTCAATTGGGTCTTTTTAGGCCCAATTTCATTAGTTTTTGATTATTACTTTTAAGTCCTTATTTTATTACATTTAGGTCCTTTTAATTGCATATGGGTCCAGACATTTTCACTCTAATCCCTGTAGTTTTAAAATACTTTTTATTTCTTTTATTTTCTTTGTGAATTATGCATGTGCCCCCTGCATAGTTCATCTTTTAATTCTTAACATATTAATGCATGTTTTAACACATCTAGGTCCTTGGAACATGGTTTCCTTACATTTAGGTCCAGGACATTTACATTTAACCCCTAATCTTTCTAAAATAAGTTTTCTCAGTGATATTTACATTCTAGCCCCTGACTATTTTAAAAATCAAACTGATTATCATTAAAATTGACTTTTTATCACATTTAAGTCCTGAATATTTGCATTTAGCCCCTAAATCTTTTAAAAATGATGTTTTCTCGGTGAAATTTGCAGTCTGAGCCCTAAAGAATTTAAAAATCACACTACTGTTAGTAAAATGGAATTTTCTTTACAGTTTGGTCTTGGACTTTTGCATTAAGCCCTAGAAGTTTAAAAAATGAGTTTCCTTTGTGCATTTTGCATCCTAAACCCCAGGAAATATCATAATTGCATTTTACAACATAAAAGCCTCATTTTTATCACATTCAGGTCTAGAAATTTTGCATAAAAGTCCCTAGATTCACATTAAATCATTTTTGAACATGAAATTTACATTTTAACCCTTAGATTAATTCCAAATCTATCATTTAGGGTTTTAAATGTTTTCTTGCATGTTTTGGGGCATTTTTCACTCATTGCATTTCATGTTTTGCATTTAATCATTGATTCCATTTAAAAGTCATATTTTCATTGAGATTTGATGTTTAACGTTACATTTTGGTCACATTTGCACTTATGTGTGAATTTTGCACTTTAGACCCTGAACTTTCAGGAAATTATCCAAGTGCAACTTTTACATCCCTGTGCCACATTGACATTGGTCCCATCATTTGCATAGGGGTTATGAACATGTTTTTCATCCAGTTTCTCATTCCTCTCTGTGAATTTTGCATTTTGGCCCTTATGTTTGTCCTTTATTGTGTTTACATCATTTTGTTGATTTTCTCCTCCATGTTTCTTGCAAATAACATCTCCTAGACATTTGGCACACATTTTGACATAACTTAGGGCATGCATCACTGCCATTCAAGCATTTATCACATCAAGCTAGGGAAATGACCAAATTGCCCCTATGCCTCCAATTCATGAGCATACATCTCAATTTGTGCACTCAGTCTTGCATAGTCCTTGTTTGAGCCATTCTTTAGAGTTTTTGCATATTTAGGCACTTATCCATGCATTTCGTATCACTTTCTCCTCGCATTTGCATCCTTACTTGGCAAACTTGCTTCCCATGCCTTTCCTTTATGGATTTCTTTCTTCATCTTTGTCTTCAGAGTTTCTTATCTGATATCCGATTTGATTGGCTTTAATCCCACATTTCAGATTTTTGATTTGATTTGGATTTCATCGCCCGAGGGCGTACATTAACAGGCCTGAGGGCCGACATTGTCCCCACTATGGATTATTTTCCCATTTTTGATTTTCATGACTTTCTCCATGATTTCGAGTCACTTTGTCTTCAGAGTTTCTTATCCGATATCCGATTTGATTGGCTTTAATCCTACATTTCAGATTTTTTTTTTGATTTGGGTTTCATCGCCCAATGGCGTATATTAATAGGCCTGAAGGCTGACATTTGTCCCTACCACGGATTATCTTTCCCCATTTTGATTTTCACGACATTTTCATGATTCCGAGGACTCGTGTTGACTTGGCTTGTCATCTTTTTGATATCATTATGTTTTTCAGAAGCGTTCTTTAACAAAACATCGTCATTTAATGTGATTTTTTGCGATTTTGTCAATTCATGTGGATTTCTTCGCAGTTTTCTCACACTATCTTGCACATCCATCCAGTCTTGTCATAGCATACATATT
>JAMKQA010013911.1:0-10353 GCA_024699735.1 Posidonia australis
TGCGCCACCTATGTGCGCTAGGGAGGTGTGCTAGCTAGGTGTGTTAGGTAAGTGTACTAGCTAGGTGTGCTAGGGAGGTGTGCTAGCTAGGTGTGCTAACTAAGTGCTCTCCCCTACTGGTCTGGTTTTCTAATTGGGTTGCGGGCCTGCTATGGGTTTAGGGTTGGTTCAAGGGTCAGCCGCATCCAAAGCAACAACTGGAGCATTATCAATGAGTCACCTCAAAATCGGGGTGTCTACAGATAAAAGGAATGCACCATAATTGACTCAAAAACAAATGAAATAATATTTACTGGAAATAGACAAAATAATGTTTACAAAATAAAAATCTCCTATAAACCTAACATAACTATATCTTGCCTTGCTACCTCAAATGGTGCACACTGACTATAACATAGAAGATTTGGCCATGCAAGTATGAGTCAATTGTCAAAATTATCCAAAGGAGATTTTGTAGTTGGCTTACCAAAAATTGATTTCAAAAAGGAAAAATTATGTGATGCTTGTTGTAGATATCCCATTTTCGCATTTCTTAGAGTCCATCTAGGATAGGAACTTGTGAGGTACCCTAGATCACAGGACTAAAGATCTCTGTCTCATTTTCCAGATGTTTGATGTTTTCTTTAAAAACAATCTTAATTTTATTTGGTTCAAGGTTGTTAGCTGTAGTGGAGCTAATACGCTCAAGCTAGTGGCAAGCTTAAATTCCTTGAAGGTTTTGGTATGAGTTGTTAGCTGTGGCAGAGCTAACGCTCTCATTTTGCTCAAATTGGTGGCAAATTTGAGTACTCTAAGCTTAAAGAAGGTGTTTTTATGATTTCATGTGTTTTTTAAGTATTTTCCGGACTTTTAAAGAATTTCTGTGAATTTTGCGTAAAATACAGGGGATAAAATGCAAAAGACCAGAATGGCACTTTTGAGACAGGCGACTAGTCTAGTCACCACTTGAGTAGGCGACGCATCTCATTGCCTCTCATAAAGGTGACTATATTATGGTGCCAACTCAACAAGCACTAACCTCCTGGACTTCTCTCTCTAGATAATTTGTCATCCCGAGCTTTAATATAATATATGGGATAGTTATAAATATTATCATGATTTTTTTCATGATTATTCTAATTTCTAGGATTTTCTAAGTACTTTTTTATTTGTGGAATATTATTACAAATCTTTATCAATGCCAGATAATTCCAAAAATTTCTAAAAAAATGGACGAGATTGGAATTTGTTACAGATAGAATTATCTATAATTTAAAAGATAATTTCAACATGTGCTTAATTTCCAAATTACGAGATTGGAATTTGTTACAGATATATTTAACATAATTCTCGTAATTATTGAGGATTTTATCTGAATTTGATTTTGAATTCAAATATTTTCTAAAATATTCTAGTGATTTCGAGAGAGTGTGAAAGTATCAGGACGAATCGTTTTCTGTTAGTAGATATTTGCTCAATCGGTTTTGAATTTCATTTTTAAACGTGGTGATATTTATAACTCAACGCTAGTATGAGCGGCGATTAGCCCTCAAGAGAGATTTTTTTTTCCATGTCGAAAAATAGAACTGTCTGGGCTATAGCTGACTTATGTGGCGACATACCATCAAAAACGAATTAAGAAAATATCTAGTTATTGAATCTACTTGAAAATCCAAAAAATGAGATATTTAGATCCCCAGCGACGAGATCTAAATCTCATTTTTTGGATTTTCGAGCAGATTCAATATCAAGATATTTTCTTGACTCGTTTTTGATGGAAATTGACGTCTCGACCTCTATAAATAGACCCCCAGACCTTGAGTTCTGACAGGTCTTCTAGAACTAAAGAGAGGATGCCTAGAGAGAGAAAAATCTTAGGCGAAACCTTACCAAAATAACGTCAGAATCATAGATCCATAGTGATCGTTTCAATCTAAGCCTATGCGCACCTCCGAAGTTCCATCCATAGCCTCCACTTCCGCATCCACTCCATAGCATACGAGGGTGAAGAAAGTATCTTCAAATTCTTGAATTATTTTTTTGTTATTACATAAATCCATTACATGACATAGGTTAACCCATAGCATATGCATGCAAAGAAAATCCTTGATTAGTATGTAGTGCATTTAGTAATGTTTTTCATTATTTATTTTGATTCTGCTTACTACACCTTGACCTAATTCGGAATTACTTGTTTTGAAGGGAAAGAATCCACATTGCACTAGGAAGCCATCGAAGGACATCTAGCCGTCGATTCAATGAATCGGTGAACCCACGACCACAAACCTTATCATCATCATGAGATCCATCATCCACGAAGCATCACGGGGGATCACGACATCTTACACTTGTCAATTTGGAAAACAAGTAAAATCATCTTTTAAAACCAAAGGCATAATTTCTACCACCAAACCATTGGAGCTGATTCATATAGATTTGTTTGGTCCTAGTATAACCTTAAGTTTAGATGGCAAACGATATGTTTTTGTCAATATTGATGATTTTTTGTGTTTTACTTGGATTTTATTTCTAACTAATAAAAATGATGTTTTTATTGAATTTCAAAAGTTTTGCAAAATGTACAAAATGAAAAGGGCTTCAAAACCATAAAAATCAAAAGTGATCATGGTAGAGAATTTGAAAATGACGAGTTTGAAAACTTTTGTGAATTGAATGGTTATGAACATTATTTTTCATTCCTAAGAGCTCTCCAACAAAATGGAGTTGTTGAAAGGAAAAATAGAATAATCGTAGAAATGGTTAGGACCATGCTTAACGAAACTAATTTGTCAAAGTATTTTTGGACCAAAGCCATAAATACTGCTTGTTATATTTTAAATCGTGTTACTTATTAGACCTATCACAAATAAAACTCCATTTGATTTTTGGTTTTGTAAAATACCAAAATTATCATATTTTAAAGTTTTTTGTTGCAAGTGTTTCATTTTAAACACCAAGGATAATCTAGACAAATTTGATTTCTAGGCTGATGAAGGAATATTTCTTGAATATTCCTCAAGGTGTAAGGCATATAGGATATTTAATAAAAGAACAATAACAATAGAAGAATCTATACATGTAAATTTTGATGAAAATAATGAAAATAAATCAACACCTATTATGAATGATGATGATCCTGAAATCATGGAAAATAATGAAGAACCTCAAAATAATGAACAAACAAATACAAATAAAACTAAATCAGAACTTAAATCTAAGGATTGGCAGTGTGAATCAGGACATCCTAAGAAACTCATTATTGGTGATGTTTCTAAGGGAATTCTCACACAGTCAAACTTAGATGATGGTTTGGCTACATATGCCTTTATTTCATCCATTGAGCCAAAAAAGAGTGAATGACACTTGTGGTGATGAATGTTGGACTTTTGCCATGTATGAAGAAGTAAATCAATTTAAGAGAAATAATATTTGAAAACTTGTTCCAAAACGTATAGATCATCAAATCATAGGTACAAAATGGATTTTAGAAATAAGTTAGACGAATCTTGCAATGTAGTTAGAAATAAGATTAGGTTGGTAGCTCAAGGATACAACCAAGAGGAAGAGATTGATTTTGATGAAACATATGCTCCTATCGCAAGGTTAGAATCAATTTGGATATTATTAGCTAATGCTAATCATTTAGGGTTCAAATTATTTTAAATGGATGTAAAGAGTGCATTTTTAAATGGTATTATTGAAGAAGAGGTGTATGTTAAGCAACCTCCAAGGTTTGAAGATGAGTTATACTCTAATCATGTTTTCAAACTAAATAAGGCATTATATGGATTAAAACAAGCTCCTAGAGCTTGGTATGAAAAATTGAAATGCTTTTTGATAGAAAATGGATTTATCACAGGACAAGCAGATACAACATTGTTTATAAAAAATAAAGAAAAAGATATCTTATTGGTTCATATTTATGTAGACGATATTACATTTGCATTCACAAATGAAGAACTATGTAAAGAATTCTCTCAAGTTATGCAAAAAGTGTTTGAAATGAGTATGATAGGTGAATTACAATTCTTTCATAGTCTTCAAATTAAACAATTACAAGAAGGAATATTTATTTGCCAAGAAAAATATACAAATGAATTGTTAAAGAAGTTTGACATGGAAAATTGTAAGATTGCCAAAACACCTATGAGTACTTCACGCAAACTAGATAAAGATGAAAAAGAAATACATGTTGATCAGAAGAAATACAGAGGAATGATTGGATAGTTGTTGTATTTAATTGCTAGTAGACCAGATATCATGTTCAGTGTATGTTTATGTGCAAGATTTCAAGCATCACCTAAGAAATCACATTTAATAGCAGTTAAAAGAGAGTTTAGGTATTTACATGGGTCTAGAAATTATGGATTATTTTTTTCCTAAAAACTCTTCACTTCATCTTATGGCTTATAGTGATGCTGACTTTGTAGGTTGCAAAACGGATAGGAAAAGTATCAGTGGAACGTGTCAATTTTTAGGACATTCTCTAATATCTTTCTTCAGCAAAAAACAAAATAGTGTTGCACTTTCAACTACTGAGGCTGAGTATATCGCAGTCGAGTGTTGTTGTGCCCAAGTCTTATGAATGAAACAAATCTTAAAAGATTATGGATTAAATTTTTCAACATCTATTTTTATGACAACACTAGTGCAATCAATTTATCTAAAAATCCAATACATCATTCTAGAACTAAATATATATAAATTAGGCATCATTTCCGTAGAGACCATGTCATAAAAAATGATATAAAATTAGAATTTATTTCTGTTAAAGAACAATTGGCTGATATATTTACCAAACCTTTGGATGAACAATAATTTACTAAAATAAGAAGTGATTTAGGTATATGCAAAATTACAAACATATTGTAAATAATAATAATAGACTCGACATACCGAAATAAATCGGTCTACCACTTTGTGTGCTTGTGTAACATTTTTCGGTCAACTGAAGCATTTCGGTCAACCGAATCTATGTCAGATTTATCAAAAATTCCTTGATTCGACCTTCCGAATATAACCGGACTGTCGAAATTTACTGTTTCGGTCTTCCATTTTTATATAGTCTGCCAAATTCCCTTATGTTCAAAATTTTGAATTCTCTCTGTTTCGGTCGTCCGTTTTTTGTTAAACTACTGAATTTTCTTGATTCAGACTACCGATATTGTCCAGTAATCCGATTTTTCATGAAATTTGTGCCCTAATTTCGAACAAATCGACATACTAATGGATTTCAGTATACTGTTTTTGTATTATTTGGTCAAATAAACACGTTATAAACCTAAAGTTTGAGTTACATCTTCTCATTTCTCTTCAAGCCAACGTTCCTTGCACTCTTCCTCCTCTAGTGAAAACTCTCATTTGTGCTCTCTCCTTCCCAACCTCCCTCCCATTCTTTCTTTTCTCCTCCACATTCTCTCTAATGATGCCCAAGAAATCCATGACTGCTCGTCCCAAGCGAAAGGAAGCTCCGACCGCCTCCTCCTCCTTAGAAGACATTCCCAACCAATATCTCCATTTTGTCAATGACGAGGCGTTGCAAGCTCTACAGGAATGCTATGCAAGTAGAGAGGTTCTCACTGGTCAATGGATCTTATTCCATGAACTAGGATCTATCGAAACTCTCTTTGCCTTCCAACAGCTTGTTCCGTTTCTTGCCTCCATAGGGATAAAGAGTATTACCCAAACTTAGTTTCCCATGTCTATGTAAATCTTTCCATTTCACATGAAACACTTGAATATTATCTTCTACGAGTAGAGATCACATTTGATGATGTCGTTATTGGTCAAGTGTTAAAAATCCCATCTAATGGTATTGATATCACATTATCCTTTGATGAGTTAGGTTGTTCATACTTAGATATCAACAAGGCCATATCAATTAATATGAGAAGTATTTTCAAGTCTAATAATCTTAACTAATTAACAAAACAATCTAGGATAATTACATACGTTGTAGCTACCAACATCGTCCAGAAATGGGGGACAATGATGAACTTAGTAAACTTACTTATTAGGCAGTGTATGCTATCACAAAGAAAATAAAAGTAAATTGGGCTAAGGTCATTGTTCACTGCAAGTCCCATATCAAAACTAAATTGTTCTTTGAATCACATCTTACATATCTCTGTAAACATTATGACATCCCATTAGGCAGTGAATCCAACATGGTAGTCAAGACCAAACCTTTAGGATCCATCGCTATAGAAAAATGGAACAAGCATTGGAAAAATCTAATGCTCTTAAGGATATTCAGCCTTCCTCCTCTAGGGCTCCAACTCCAACACAAACTGAGGATAGTTCTAGCGACTTCGATGAAGATTCTAGACTAATGGAGCAAATTGCTGCCCTCCACTCTGATATCTCATCTCTCCGGCAACAATGTGATGAGCAACATCGTGAACAACTTCAAAGAATTGACGAAAATCATCGCCTGTCTTGTGAGTGTTTCCAAAAGATTGAGGAAGATCACTGATCTTCTAGTGATCAGATCTAACAAATTCAAAAGGACATTCATTCGTTGACTACTCATTTCAATGAATACACTTTAGTATCGATTTATCAATGGGATTCATACCAAGATAAGCTGGATGATTATCATTCTGAAGTCCTTAAACTCTACCAAAATCATCCTCTTCCTCCACCTGGCTCACCGTAAACCTCATTGTTTTGTATAACTAAAATATTACTTGGATAATATATGAAACACGACTTGGCATGTTTTTTTTTTTTTTGTTAACGGTTGAGATAGATAGGTATTATTTCTTCGGCTCAAATGCCAGATAACAAACATAGTGTTAAGTAATATTACAGACCCATAGGCTATTCAGCCAAAAAAAACCATATTGTATCATCAGTTTAATCACAAAAATGGGACCAAAGAGTAATACATCAAAAAATCTCTGTTTTTCTTTTTTCGTCTATGGGCTGCCTTCATCATTCATGCATGGCATCCTGAGTTTCCTCTCCAGATGGGTCAAAAGAGGAAGGGATAGAAGGTGCAATAAGAGGCTCCACAAAATGCGAACCCATTGCAGAGACAAACTGTAGCATGTCATCCTTCTCAAAACCTGATACAAGGTTTACCACCTAAAATTTCATCAGACACATAATATCATTAATAATCAAAAAACCTGACTTGGCATGCCATATGTTGACCTTTTTTTATGGATATCTGTTATATGTGTTTGGATGATAAGGATCTTATTTTCAAAATGAATGATTCATGACATGCATTGATCTATGGTATTTCATCTATTATATTACTGAATGAATGGTTGTCTGAAAAATACTCTATGAATGCTTACTGGATTGGTCTAACGTTTCCACTTGATCTACCGAAATTCTCTGGGAAATATACATAGTATTTTTGCTTCTGACAAAAAAAGAGAGATAAAGTAATATGAGACAAATGGATATAATATGAAAATTATGAAAATTGTACATGATTCTTCATGTTGTAATCTTACGTGGTTAAGGGGGAGAAATTGGTATCTCTTATAGTAACTTCAAACTCATGCTTATTGATAGGAGGAGCTTATAGATAATATATTTCTAATTTTTATCATCATAAAAAAGGGAGATTGTTGGAAATATGCAAATCAATATTTTATTTTGATGATAACAAAGAAATTTGTATAGATATTTTAATGCATTTGTTTGAGAAATGAATAACATGTGTATGAAAAGTTTCACAAAGGACAAACAAGAAGAAATTCACGACAAGACATATCTGAAGACAAGGCAAGCACCAAAGAAAAATATTTACAAAGGTCTTTTGAAGATTGATGAAAGATTCATGGAGGAAGATTCAAAAAGTTCAAGACATTAAATTATTTAAAATTTATTTGTAACATTTTTATGTAATTTTTCTATTTCTTGTTGTACTTTCTAGGATATGTAATGATCTCCCAACATCAATAAAAATCCTAAGAAAATAGGGACACTCATGTACCAAGTAGGAAAACCTTACAAAAAAGTCGTAAAAATAGGTTTAGGGTCAAAATCAGCATACTGAATTAAGTCGATATACCGAAATCAGAAAGACTTGAGTACCGAGGGTTAAAGCGGCTAACCTAATCACGATGGAAAACATATAAGAGAGTTTCGACACTTCGAAATTCGTCAGCATTTCGATAGATTCGACCATTACAAATTTTCGATTGACCGAGTATAATCAACGTACTGAATCAATTATCCATTGCTGAATTTTTATATAGTTGTTAGACACATTTTTTAGCTCATCCAATTCTATAAATAGGATTCCTAATTATCCCTCCTAACATCACTAAAGCATTCAAAGTGTACTCAAGCTCTAGCTCTCAAAATTAAGCTCAATTCCTTACTTTCTACTCATTCTCCCAAGCCTTTAGAAGAGAATTTGAGTTCCATATCTTTAGCTTGTTGGGAGATCAATAGTGAAGTGCTATAACAACTTGTAAACAAGATTTGCACCAAGCTTCTCCGAGTGTGAGAAGGTTCTGTGGTTTGCGGAGTTGACGATGATTTCGTCCAACAAGTGAGTATCTTAAATTTAGTTAAAGGAAAAACTCTCAAGGGAGATCTTGAGAAGTGGACTAAGTTAAGGTTGACTGAACCACTATAAATCGACTATGTTTTTATCATTCTCTCTCTTCGCTTTCTATGCTTGATATATTTTAGTACTCAAACTTTCATCATATCCCATTGTATTGCAAATTTGCTTGAATTTATTCAAGAAAAACTAAAAGTCATTTTTAAACAATAGATTCTCTATTCACCTCCCCTCTCTAAAGAAGTCCATCGATCCAACAGATTTTTATGAGTTGTATGTCACCCATCCTGTGTGGGTAGATCTTTGTTGCATTTTTTCCATATTACCCTATTTTACTTGAGAGCTTTAATGAATGATTGTGATTTCTGCTGTTGCATGTTGGGACAATGAGTGGAGTCCCTAGTGTGTTTTTGTTGGGGTTTTGTACTCTGTTTGATGTAAGAGTCATCAAATTTGAGTCACACGTTTTTACTACGAATTTTGCTCACACATTTGGCCTGGATAGTGAGATGTTGTGGCTTGTTTCAGTTTATATTTGATTTGGTATTGTGTATAATTTTAAATGTTTTTCAAAATGATCTGAAAAATGATGAGAATGGTTTTGAAAGGTTTTACCACCGAATTGTTTAGTGGACCTATAAGGTAGAGGATTGTGTTACTAGGATCAGGAGACATTACGATATTTCTGAGTAGTTAAGCATAAGGCCTAGGTTGAAGTTCTCAAACCATAAGTCCAAAGGGGTTGTGTCCTTTCGTCCCTCGACCTCGTTCAAGGAGGGGCATCTGTAGACACCCCGATTTTGAGGTGACTCATTGATAATTTTTCAAATGATGCTTTGGATGTGGCTGACCCTTGAATCCCATTAGCCAGACCAACCCTAAGCTTGCAATAGGCCCGCAGCCCAATTAGAAATCCAAACAAGTAGGGGAGACCACTTAGCTAGCACACCTACCTAGCACACTTAGCTAGCACACCTACCTGGCACACCTAGCTAGCACACCTACCTGGCACACATAAGTGGCGCACATAGCTGGAGCACCAAGTTGGCGCACCAACCTAGCGCACAGTCACTTTTCTGGCTGCTGGCTTTCCACCTCCCATGGCTATTACCTCCAGCAACGAATATGCCATAGAATCTTCCAGGCTTTTCGTCTACGAGGCCCCTTGCATTCCATGAGTTACCCTTGAGAGATCCCTATAAATAAACACCTATAGGTAGCCATTTGAGGGATTAGAAAAAGTTGAAGACACACAATTGCAACCAGAATTCAGCAGCTGTCCCTTTGAGCACTTAGCTTTCTTTCTGCATCCAGAGATATCCTCAGCCCTTCCAAAGCATCAAGGAGCTTATTATCTCGGGTCTTCTTTGAAGGAACATCTAGGACAAGGTAGGCCTTCTTACTTTTCCTTTTAATTCTTGTTCTTTTACATTGGAATAAGGCATGTTAGAAACTTACATATGGTCTGATTTCCTTTATGTTTTCATGAGATTTCAATGATGATCTTGCTTATCCTTCTTGTAAGATGATCTCCATGCTAATTTATACTCTCGTTTGCAAGCATGCTTACTTTTCTTCTGGTATAAAATCTACACCATATTGTATATATGAGTTGTCTTTATTTTATTGTTTCTTTGCACATAGATCCATGCCAAGCTTCTAAATATAAGAGTTATGCAGAAGAGATAACATGACTTGTTTGTGTTTTGATTGGGTTCGCTCACATCATGTTTTATTCCTTTACATTTTGCATGATTTCATACATGAACCCATTAACTTATCTTGGTTTTAATTACATGATTAATAAGATGACTTTTGATCATGTGCATCCAATCATGTTT
>JAMKQA010013916.1:0-10356 GCA_024699735.1 Posidonia australis
AGATGCCCCTCTCTGAGCAAGGTCGAGGGACGAAAGGAACCAAGACCGATGCTCAGGGTTGACAAGATACCCCCATTTTGAGGTTACAGAAGGATAATTGCTATAGGTGGTAAATCACTTATCCGGCGGATGCACTGAAAATCATGACATGTTGCCAAATGCGGGTGAAAATGCATGCACCTACAGATCTAAATGCTGGGAATGCGATGCTAATGCAAGATGCAAGTGCAAGGGTCGATCTGAAAGCCGATGCGAAGCATGCAATGCTGATGTAAATGCTGATGAAAGCAAAACAAAAGAAAGCTTGCGCACTGATCGGGATCAATGGCAAGAAAATGATAAGTTGTCGGCTCATCAGCCGGATTGTGAGGTTATCACCCAAAGAGACAGGATCAGTCAAGCCAATCAATTCTTGACCACCCGGGCGCCTAATAGTGTGACGATTGTCAATCGAGTAGTTGGGGTTACCAGCCCAAGGAAAAGAAAAGGGCATGATAAAAATAATGTTTGTCAAGCAAAGAAAAGAAAGATGACCTTGACCCCCCGGCCAAGATCAACAAGTTGGATCCCGCGCCCACGGAAACCCAAAAAAAAGGAAAAAAATGACCTTGACCGCCCGGCCAAGATCAGCAAGCTGGATCCTGCGCTCGCGGAAACCCAGAAAAGAAAGGACCTCGACCGCCCAGTCGGAAGGTCACACAAATGGAATTCCTGCCCAGGGAAATCCGACAGGGGCTATGATCTCGACTATAAAGCCAACAGATCATGCCAAGGGATCTTCTGCCCACGAAGATCGGAAAAGGGCTACCCAGGCCACAAAGCCAAAGGGATAAGCCATGGGATTTCCGACCCAAGAAAATCCAAAAGGGGGCTAAGACCTTGACACTCAAGTCAACAGGTCAAGCCGTGGGATTTTCTGCCTAAGAAAATCCAAAAGGTGCCACCCTGAATATAAAGTCAAAGGGACGAGCCACGGGATTTCCTGCCCAAGGAAATCCAAGAAAGCAAGGACCTTGACTGCCCGATCAAAGTCCACAAGCTAGACTCCGCGCCCGCGAATGTCCAAAAAGGGGGCACATGACATTGACCGGCCGGTCAAAGTCAAAGCAGGATTCTGCGCCCGCGGAGATCCAAAGGAAAGCGACACTGACCGCCCGATCAAAGTCTGAGCAGGATTCCGCGCCTACGGAAATCCAAGGGGCAAAGCGACATTGACCGCCCGGTCAAAGTCAGAGCAGGATTCCGCGCCTGCGGAAATCCAGGGGGCAAAGCGACATTGACCGCCCGGTCAAAGTCAAAGTAGGATTTCGCGCCCGCGGAAATCCAAGGGCAAAGCAACAATGACCGTCCGGTCAAAGTGAGAGCAGGATTCCACGCCCATGGAAATCCATGGGGCAAAGTGACATTGACCGCCCGGTCAAAGTCAAAGCAGGATTCCACGCCCGCAGAAATCCAAAGGGCAAAGCGACATAGACCTCTCGGTCAACGTCAAAGCATGATTCCATGCCCGCAGAAATCCAAGGGGCAAAGCAACATTGACCGCTCGATCAAAGTCAAAGCAGGATTCCGCGCTCGTGGAAATCCAAAGGGCAAAGCGACATTGACCGCTCGGTCAAAGTCAGAGCAGGAGTCTGCACCCGTGGAAATCCAAAGACACGGTAGATGGGTCTCTTTCGGTCAGAAAGAGAACCAGAAAAAGCAAATCAATGATCCATGGATTATCCCCCATGAAGGAAAAGATAGGATACCCCGAAGGGTAAAACCGGCAAGATGTTGGCTGTTGGCGCTGCAATGCTGGAGTTGACATTCCTACTGAGATGTATGCTCAATCTCTCTCTGACAGAAATATGCTGGTAACTCTAGCCTGATAAGGCATAAGAAGGCTTATTTGCAATTTTCCAAAGGCTGGGGCTTTATTGCAAATTTTCCTCTTGCTGCGATTATTTAACTGCTGAATTACTGCTGTGCTGCAAGGCTTGATAATTTTTGGTACCTGCCTGCTTCATGCAAATCTCACACGACATTCGTGGACTGAAATACAAATTTGCAAAATAAAAGGGGGTTTTCTGTAAATTTCCCCACTAGGTGCAATTTGCATACCAAGTGATTGATGCAACATACTCTGCTCTTGAAATGCAATTTGTGATGCTCTAGGGGCTGAAATACAATTTTTACAGCAATTGGCACTTTGGAACCCTGAAATATTAAATTATTCATGCGGGCCCCACTGGATAACTACCACTGGATAACTGTCATAAACGCCAAGGAGTATTCTGCACTTTATTTTTTGCTGGATGGTGTGCAATTTTGCATTTTGCTTCATGCTTGGCTTTGCAACTGAAACATGGATGCATTGCTTGATTTCATACAAGTTTCTTAAACAAAAAAACCTTTTCTCGAAGAATGTGCTCTTTTATCATTCTTCTTCTTCCCATTTCTCTTCTTCTTCTTCATACGAAACCATCTCTTTCACCCCAAAACCCATTTCCGTCTCCTCCCCATCTCTTCTCTTCTTCTCTCGACGGCGGTGCACGGAGGGTGTGTCGGCTTGGTGTGGGGAGGCAGCGATGAGCTCGAGGCTGTGCGCGGGGTTGCGGCGGCGCAGGCAGCAGGCAGCAGCTGTGCGCGGGACGCAACGGCTCAGGCGGCAGGCCGCGGCTGTGCGCGGATTTGCAGCGGTTGTGCACGGCAGGCAGCGGCTGTGCGGGGTTGCAACAGCTCAGGCGGCAGGCAGCGGTTGTTCACGGTAGGACGCAGCGGTGCTCTTCGCGACGGCGCAGCAGCTTGTGCAGTTGTGACGCAGCGGTGCTCTTCGCGGCGGGATGGTCCAAACCCTCCGGGAATGGCTGGACGAAGGCTCACCGGTGGAGGTAAACCCGATCCCCCTTGCTAGTCCTTTTTTTGCTGTGGTCGGTGGACTGCGGGACGCGGCTGGCAATCGGCGGGCTCCAGCGGAGTGTGGCTGGAGGTTCCCACGTGATGGCTGGCTCCGTGCGGGTTCCTATGGCTTGGGGGTTCCCGCGGGCTTGGAGCGTGATGGCTTGTGGCTGCTGCAAGCGCTGGCCGTGAGGCTTGGGCTTCGGCGGACTACTCTGGCAGTGGGGCTGGATTAGGAATGCATGTATGCCCAGGACGGCGGGCTGCTGGCGGCGCTGACTGGCGGCCGGTGATGCTCTGGCGGACTGTTCTAGCGGTGGGGGCTTGCTGCCATGCTGTGCTTTTACGATTCTGTCCTTGTATTTTTCTGATTTATTGCTGCTTGCTTGACACTTTGATAATTTCTTGATGATTTATCATAGCCAGCAAATATTAAAATGCTATTGCTTTGCTATGGTGAATGGATGCCATCTTTGCTTCTGATACTCTCTACATTCAGCCTGTCTGCCATTGCTGCTTAACCTTGTTTTCTGCAGGATGATACAGCTTCTGAGGCGGGGACTTCGCGGTCTTCCTGGGATGCACCTTCTAGCTCCCGGTCCAGTCGACGGGGTAGCTCCTCGAGATCTCAAGCTTCTCGCAGCTCGACTCCAGCTATTCCTTTGGAGGTAAGCTCAAAACTGATAGAAAAAATGCATATCTGCCAAATGTTTTACTTGATAAACATGTTTCCAGGAATCTGGCAACTTCGAGGGTCGACTCCTGAGCGACCACCACATCAGTGATGGTCCTGAGTTCGGGGTAAATTTCCTGCCCTTACGCTGCATCTTGCTTTGATATAACTTGCTCTTTATTTTTTAATTTTCCTGCATTCCAGGAAGGGTATGTGAACCGGATCATGCGGTGCCACTGGGGCCCGATGCTGGATCATTTTCATCATTTGTCATGTTTTCTGCAGGATTACCTCTACCATCGGTCGCCATTTGGGGGCTTACTGCACATCCCCATCATCCATGGACATTACAACTTCTTTCGGGATTTGGTGGAGAGATGGAGGTTCGAGACGCACACCTTCCACTTTCCTTTCGGCGAGCTAACCGTCCTGCCGGATCAGTGAGCGCTCCTGACGGGTCTCCCCTTTGGTGATGAGCCGATTATTGGTGAGATTACCCATGGTTTTCACATGGCGGCGGCAGTCTTGGGTCGTATTCCTTCTAGGCCTCTGAGGGGGAAACATATGCTTACTGTTGGCTGGTTAAGGGAATGGGACAAGTTCTGGCCCAACCCTGAGCCCGGGAGCGAGGAGGCCGACTTTGTACTGAGGCACATCCTGCTGGAGCTGTTTGCTATGATGTTCTGTGATTCTTCGGGTTATTGCATTCACGCCGATTGGATCCCATATTTGTCCAACCTGGATCACTTGGATCACTATGACTGGGCCTGTGCCAGTTATTCCTGGTTGATTATTGGGCTGGACAATGTGGTCAAGCTAGGGCGTCGCTCCTACGTGGGACTGTACCCTCTGCTGACTGTGAGTATTGATTTCCTTTGCAAGAACTGCCTTTCTTTCTCTGTTTAATTCTGACCCCTGCTTGCTTTTTGCAGTACTGGATCATGGAGCATGTCACCAGCGGACAAGCCATTGGTCGCCTGCGAGACGAGCTCCTGCCCCTTCCCCGTCAGTGGGTCGAGCCTGACCACTGGGCTGCTACGGGGGTGTATAGTTATGAGTCCTACCGGTATCTGCTGGACCTGGTAGAGCTAGAGGATGTAAGCTTTGCCGCCTTTACTTTCAGTTTGTGTGCTTGTATTGCATTCTTTGTTATAATTTCTTGCTTTCATCAACAGGTTCACCTGCACCCTTTTACTCGCTATGACGGCTATAACTGGGCTCCCATGAACTTTGGCCGCATTCTCAGGGACAAGCAAGTAAAGTTTTACTGCATGAAGAAGTCTGTATATTATCTCCCTGGGCGTGTGCGACATCAGTTCACCGCTGAATTCTGCATTCCTGCCCCGCCTCCTACCGACATGGACCGTCCTGCCACGACCCGCTCGGTTGCTAGAAGCCAGCATGCTGCTACTGTCATTTCCCGGGATAGGCACATCTTCCGGGAGGTCAACTACACTGACTACCTGGCTTGGTACTGGCGTGTTGGAAAGCCGTATCTATTTGAGGAAGCAGTGCGGGACAGCCAACGCGGGATGTGGTATGCGTCCGACTGGGCCAAGGTATGAACTCTCTACTGCTGCTTTACATTGATGTGAATGCAATTTGTTTGAACCCGGTTATGTGTCAAACCACAGGGCTTCGAGGAGCAATTCGGTACTTTCTATGCCGACGTCCGCAGAAAGCGGGTAAGTGCTTCATCTTATTGCTGCCATTAAAAATAGGCCTGACATGTCCATTATCTTGCAGGAACTGTGCTGGCACAACATCATTCGGGTATGCCTTTTCCCTGCTGCTTTCATTTTTATTACATAACTACTGAAACTAACGCCAACTTGATCTTCTGTGTAGCAAGACTTCCCAGCCCAGAATGTGAACGTGGCCACCAGCGGGGAATTCACCATCAAGGTATCTGAGGAGGACCACTCTGACACTGAGGTCACCCAGAGGGTCCGGGATTCCGTTCCTCGTTCCCAAGCTACTACGGCTGCCCAGCGGTCTCGTCGACTTGCTCGTAACAGTGCTCGAGCGTTGGCAGAGTATTTCCAAAAAGCCACCAATAATGAAGATTCTGATTAGAGTAGCTATTCTTAATTGCTTGTAACTTTATGAACTAGCTCATTGTAAACCTTTTGCAACTCTATGAAGAAATGTTAGATGCTGGTTCTGCCATGTACACTTTGGGGTTCTGTATGCCCAGGATGTATGCTGTTTTTTGTGTAGGTTATAATATGGCACCGATTAGGCAGGGCTGAAATTGTAAAGGAGGTGCTGCTGGAATTTCCTCAGCCACAAGCGCCACCTTGGTGCGCCTGCCAGGTGCGCCTACAGGGTGCGCCGACATGGTGCGCCTACAAGGTGCGCCCCTAAAAACGGCAACTTTTGTTTCCTTTCCAGAAACGAAACCCTTTTGATCCTTTATATACCCTCGTTTTCTACGAGGAATTCCGCCGCCTCCTCTGAAGAAAAACGCAGAAAATCTCCCTATCCTTCAATCTTGCAGCCTTCTCCGAGCACGGGCATATATTACGTGATTATGGTACGTATATTATGCCCATTTCATTGCTGCAAACTGTTTTTCTTTGTTCTTATAGCCCTCATGTATGTTGGATCATGCTTGCTTCTATTTTCTGCTGGTTTTTTGCATGACCATATACAATATGACATATATTTTTTTTGCTTTTTGCATGGCAAATTAGTTTCTTTTGCATTTGTCTACCATGCTGTAGGCTAGATTCATGTATGTCGGAATGCATATTTTGAAGAAGCTTGGCCATTTGCAATTATCTCTTGTTTTTTGTTGTGGCTTCTGTGTTCTGGCAGATTCTGTATTGCCACCAGAGATTATTTACTACTGATTTTCTATCTTGCGGATTTTTCCCTTTACTGCTATTTATGGTAGATTTTCTTTGTATTCTGTCTTCCTTGAAGAGCATTTCTCATGCCTTTGCATCTAATTTTTTGCATGTAATATTTGGCAGCATTTTTCTGTTTTCAACTACTATGGCTGATTTTTCTTCATGACTGAATTCTCATTTTAGCCATAAATTCTTGAAATTATGTGCATCTACAGGGCTATCCCACCATGGAAACCCCAAAATATTGCTCGGAGGCCCTACGCGACTGGATCAACGCCTTGACGTCTGAGGACCGAGAAAAACTGAAGACCTGGGGCATATCCTCCTCTCTCCTTAGCATCTTCAAAGTGGAGGTCAACTGGCATTTGCTATGCACTGTTGCCCGCTTCTGGAAGCCTGCTTTACATGTGTTCCGTTTTGGGCAAGTGGAACTGACCATCACCCTAGAGGAGGTCAAGCGTATTTGTGGCTTGACGCAATTTCTGCCTCCACCTGTATTCTTCTGCCATGCCAGTTACGCTCATGTCGTGAGTCGCTTTACGGGCTACTCCTTGGAAGACTGCGAGAGAAACATTATCTGCCATGATGGGCCCACACCCATGATTCGCTTGGACTTCTTTGATAACATCATCGGTGCCCGCACCTCCAATCCTCTATGGCTCCACTGCTTCGTTTTGCGCTTCCTTGGGGAGCTGATTTTCAGCCATGGTCGGACAACTGTGGCTATTGAGGTGGCTGAAATTGCCTGGGCAGTGACTGTTTACCAAATTGATCTGGATCCCGTTATCCTTGCTGAGACCTATATCGGTCTGGACCGGGCCCTGAAGTGCTCCCGCCACTTCTACAGATGTGGCGCTCTAGTGCAGGTAAACATCTTTCATGCATTTAAAATTATCTTGTCGGGCTTGCTAACCATGACCTCCTTTTATGTTAGGTGTGGTATGCTGTTCATATGGGAATGATGATCATGCGTCCTCGGCCTTGTGTTTTTGAAGCTTATAGCCGCACCCACCATTCGAGGACGCTCCAAGGAGTCCCAGAGTTATGCGACAGATTGCAGAATCTTACAGTAGACGCAGTAACTTGGTGCATTCTAGCTCTAGGATAACGAACTTTCACAGCATTTTTCAACACTATAGAGATGCGGCTCGTGGTCCTGCCTAGCTTTTCTGGTGGTGTGGAGTATCATCCGATCAAGGTCCTCTGTCAATTCGGCTTTCTCCAGGACACCTTTGGCCAAAGCCCTTGCCCCGATCGCTATAAGAAATATGCTGCGGGTTCTACTGCCACCACCACTAAGCTGGCTCGAAGAATGCGTGAGGGTGTCAGGTCTACAACTCTTGCTCTTACTGCTGGTTCTGATTGCTCAGCTGAGTACGAGGCAGAGACACGGGAGTCGTGGCACCTGAACGAGATTCTGCCCAGTGGCACCAACTTTGTAGGGGCTAGCAGCTCAAAGAGGCCCCGTCGAGACTAGATGATGATTGTATTGCTTAATATGAACTTCTGTCTCTAATGCTATTTACTTAATTTGTCCAGAACTGCTATAATAATTTGTGGGCCCCTGATTACAAGCCTTCCACTTTAAGAAGTACTTATCATGACCCCTTCCTGAAATGTTTGCCATGCCATGACCAAGAAGGCAGCTGACATGCCCCTGGTCGAAAATGCGTGCAAAATGCTTGATAAAATGAATGCAAATGTGAATGTGTTGGACTAACGTCCCTTAGCTAGATGCTATCTGACCAATGAGGTAGCTGACATGCCCCTGGTCAAAAATGCCTGCTAAATGAATGAAAATGTGCTCTAGCTAAATGCTGATACGACTCATAAGGCAGCTAACATGCCCCTGGTCGAAAATGCGTGCAAAACGAATGCGAGCAAAATAAATAATGTTGTGCATATGCAAAGAATGGCATGTTAATGCATTGATGCCCTCAGCGCCAGGGGAACCTGTTCTTGCTGCGATAGGAGGTGTCACTGTCCTCGACTCACGTGATACTATCCTAAGTGCTTAGGTTATTGGTGGCTCTCACTCAGATAGTATAGGCTTCATGCCAAGTTTCTGGGCCTTATGCCTACTCTTTATAAGGAATTATTTTCTTTTCTCCCTCTTAGACATGCTCACATACCCTACCCCCGCTTGGAGGCAGTACACCCATGCTAAAGGGGGATGGCTGCTAATTTTCATTTGTAAAAGGGGTGGCTAGTCCCTTAGAACTTGTGGGCTTAGAATGTGTAATCTTCAACTCCTCTCCTAGTTATGTGGTGGGAGTAGGATAGTTTGCATATCTCTCTCAATGGAGCTGACTTCTGTCTGCGACTTCTTTCTTCTAATTTTTTTTATGCTCCAAGGTCTATGTTTTTCTCTTCTCTCTTTTTTTCTCTCTCTCTAGACCTAACATTTTAACACCCTCTGGAGGCATAAGTCCCAGGAAAATTTGTTCACTTCGTCTATAAATCTGAAATCACTCCCTCACACCCTAAGCTCCTAGGGTAGTAGCACATGAGGAGGATTGGACACATCTCGCGGGCAGGCTCCCAATTTCCTCATTGTGCCAATGATGATATGCAATAAAAAATAAAAATATGCAAGACATGATGCAAGGCATGGCTCACAATGCAGGATGGGAAGTCATTGATAATACTTTTTTAAATAGGAAGCGTTGTCAGGTTCCGCTGGCTTCCAATGGTCCATATCCTCGAGCAGGACGGCGCCTTCGGACAGGGCTTCTTTTACGTCAAAGGTCCACGCCAGTTGGGCCTGAATTTTCCCTACGTATCCGACAAGTGAATAGCGCGCAAGACCAGATCCCCAAGTTCAAAGCTTCTGGGGCGGACTTTTTTCTGATATGCTTGGGCCATTCTTTTCTGATAGCACTGGGCATGGTGGACGGCTTGCGCTGACATTGTGTTGTTTCTTCTATTTTCCTGCCTGAATGACCCGAGGAGCAAGATGCCTCCCCCTAATACTGGTGCC
Organism: Posidonia australis; assembly: GCA_024699735.1. Taxonomy (NCBI): domain Eukaryota; kingdom Viridiplantae; phylum Streptophyta; class Magnoliopsida; order Alismatales; family Posidoniaceae; genus Posidonia; species Posidonia australis. Next base: position 9,386 of record JAMKQA010013916.1, read on the forward strand.
TCCTTGTTCTTCTTGCCTGACTTTTCTGTCATCTCTATACAAACACTGGCCTGCTGACGGCTATTCTGCAGTATATTGGTGGGGCTGCCATCTGTCCCACTCATGCTGAATTCTGGATTGTAATCCTCACTTTCAAAGTGAGGTTTTAGTTGCCAATACCAGCTAGACCTGCCTCCCGGCTGATAGGAGATCAACTCCGATGATCTAGCATTCTTTTTGTCTTCCTCGTGTAGGACCATTACTGAATCTCGACCCCGAGGTGGTATTGGTGTTTCTGCTGGTGGCTTGGTTACAATAGCCTTGCCTTTCCTGATGCGGTCTTGCTCAGCTAGGTCCTCTGCGAGCACATCCAGTTGTTCTTGGAATAACAGGTCCAGATCACCAATGTCATCGTCTGGATCTGCCTCCTGGACCAGAACTCGGGCTGTTGTCCACTGTTCACTGCCCTGCCTATCATCCAGCACTGCATTCAACTGCTCTGGCTGACCTTCGCTGTCATATAAATCCTCTAGGCAGATCTAGGTTGGCATTACTGGCTCTGCGTAGGAACTGAGGTTTGGGTTCATGATGCCTGCACTGACGAAGTTGGACAAATCTCGTGGAATAACAATCCTCGAAGACTTACCCCAGCGCCGCGACCTCTTCTCCTGATTGCTTCGCTCATAACCCAGACCATCCTTCTCGATCCATTCCTCAACCTCGATCGGCTCGGGGATTCCCTCACCGTAAAGCCCTAGAGGTGTCCCTTTCTCATATCTCCATTTGCGACACAAATTATCGATCATCATATTGGGGTTGCCGAAAGTGGCCAAGTGGCCGGTAGACTTAGAAGGCAGAACAAAGTTAACCGGTTCAAACCGATTAACCCGGAAAAGAACGTCAGTAGGCTTAGGCTCAAAATGAACCGTCCACGGGGTCAAAGCTGAAACAGATTCAACCTTCTCCATGTCTTCTGCTAGGACAACAACAAC
>JAMKQA010013918.1:0-10949 GCA_024699735.1 Posidonia australis
TTTCTATTAAAAGACTAGGTGGCGACTCCTTTCCTTATCCTTTTTGTCTTCCCTTTGGTGTTTCTGAGTCTTGTCTCTTCCTCCGGATTCACCATTTTTGTCGTGACTATATCGGACCTCCCAGTGTGTTTCCGCACACCGGAGTAAGGTTTGGTGAACCGCGCCCAGGGGTTCCACCGACATGGTCACAGTAATTAATTTGTGCACCCACGCATAGAGCAGCACCACACACCTCCCACATCACCACCAGCGTCAAGTCGGTATACCCCGTCGTACCGGCAAGGCAAGGACCGTACCAGGGATAGGCACAATCACGCCGCCCAGCTTGCCATTTCACGCCTTTGGTCGAGCCCTTAAGCATCGTCCCCCCTAAGGTACAGTCACTCTTAAAGTTTCAGGGGATTCGCCCACCATTGCATCCGTTGCCAGGGTGGTACAAAGCGGATCTATTCTGCAACTTCCAATGCACCACGGCGCATGCAACGGATAATTACCTCTCACTCCGGGATGCTATTCAAGACTTGATCGACAACGAGGTCATTGTTATACACACCCAGCAGGCGGAGTCTAAGCCCACACAGGCACAAGCATCTGCATCCGTCCCTATCCCCCCTAGCGTTGCTAGCCAGTCTCTCCCCGAGCATGGCCATCTAGGTGCACCAGGGACCTCTGGAATCCATGCTATCTTTCCTGCCTGGTCCAACTTTACCGTGCTGAACCCTACAGATTTGATCTATGATTCTTTTGCTTCGTTCCCACTATCCCTATATCGCTCCTTTCTTGAGGGTTCGATCTCCATAGTGAACATGATCCAACTCACCATCGGACCAGAGTATCCAACCACCCCCTTAGCACCATGACCGTCACTTGTTACCCCGGTAACCCAGCTAGCTCACTCGCCCTTGCCAACTACCACGTGGGCCCCGTAAGTATTACCAGTTGTATTCCCCCTCTCGGGTCCTCCTGTTTCAGATGTCCAGCCAACTACGACTAGTTCTGTTTTAGGACCCACTCTCATTCCTCTCTTGCCTTCTGACCCATCTTTTGTTGAGTCTTCGGCTATGCAGGATCAGTACTTGAGAGCTTTGGCCTCGAGGCTCGAGCACATGGCTCTTTCCCTCGATCCAGTTGGGGGTCTTCCTCTTTCAGCCCTTGAAGTTCCGATGCAGACCACTATGGCATTGCAGGATCATCCCACTACACCATCGCCCATACCATCACCCCAGCTTCACACTGCTCCAGCGATGGGGGTGTTTTCTCTACCTCCTGACCACAGCTGCACTTGTCACAGCATGCATCACAGTCACTTAAGGACTAGCCCATTAGTTGTGTGAGAGTACAACACTTCTCAAGCCCGTTGCCCGGAGTTGTACCGGTGCCACAGTTGTTGCTCTCACATTCACCATCACACACAGCACAGCATACTTGTTGTCCACCTCAGCATCAGGGTCAGGTCTCAACACATAGGTCATCGCTGCACACTGTACACACACCTTCCACCGTCTAGCCGATGCATCACATCGCTTCAGCTCAGCAAGAACAGCAACTTAAGCAAAAAGAAGGCCGCCGCACTGAAAGTGACTACACTCCACTGGGTGAGCCGCTGAGCGCTGTTTTTCCTCAGGTTGTGTCGCTTCTGAGACTTCCCGATCCACATCCCCCATCAGTTTCACCTCCTCTCTGGTATGACTCGAGCGTTTATTGTGATTATCATCAAGCCCTGGGGCACTCGACTGATGGTTGCCACACTCTGCGGGATGTCATTCAGACTTCAATTCACAATGGGACCATTGTCATTAGCACGCAAGGAATAGCACCCACATCTATATCTACACCCTCACTAGCATTTAGTTCTACATGCACTACACCACACACCACTGTTAAGCTGACACGTCACGCTGTGTCAGCTCAGCAAGGGCTACAACAACGACAAAGGCGACCTTGCCGTAAGGAAGGCGACTTCACCCCACTCGGGGAATTATTGACGATATCCTTCCTAAAGTTACACTATTCATGCAGCTATCAAAGATCCATCCCCCACCGGACCCGCTTCCTAAGTGGTATAAGGCGAGCTTGTTCTGCCAATTCCATCACATTCGTGGACATTCGACAAACAACTGTTGTGCTCTCTGGAATGCTATCCAGGACTTGATTGACGATGGAGACATTTTCGTCAACCCAAAGGAGGCAGCTCACACAAGCACCTGCACCCACGCCTGTATATGCACGTGTACACCCTAGAATAGCCGACCCCACCTAGTCTGAGCCGGCAAGCTCCGAGGATGCTGGAACTTCAGGGGTTCATCCTCTCTCCCTCAGTTCTTTCTGAAAGAATCCATCGGGTCTCATCGGCCTTGTTTGTCTTCTTGCCTCTTCCTTAGTTCTATCTGGCTGCACTCGTGTGTGCCACTCTCGTTCTTGTTCTGCTACAGGAGGCCTAGCCAGAGTTTGCCAGTTTGTCGTGAACCCGTCTGATCCAACACGTGTAAATACCCTGGACCTGGTGGGAAACAGCCATCAGGGCCAAAAGCTACGGTCTCAACCCTGTTCCACTAGACTATCCACTTTGACCCCAAGCCTTTAGATGTTCTATTCTGGGTTAATCAGTTTGAGCCGGTTAACTTCATCATTGAATTTGAACGTGGCAGCTACCCACTTGTTCGTAGCAATCCTTCTAGGATGGTCAAGAATATATGTCACCGTTGGGGATATGAGAAAGGGACACCTCTCTAGGAGTACGGTCAGGGGATCACCAAGTTGTTGTTGCGGAAAAGAGGAGAATGACTTAATTATGAACAGCTGCAACACTCTCGGCGCTTGCTGCAATCAAGGTGGAATTCCCCTCCTGCCTTCTCTCACTTTGCTAGTGTAGGGATTCTCGATCCAGGTAAGGGTCCGGACACAACAGTGCTGCAGCAAGACATACTGTCAAGCACCGTTGAGTGGGTAGACAGTGAGGATTACTATTCTAAGGAAAATGCCACGACAGTTTCTGAGGAAATCAAAGGGTGTACCTTTCCCTTCCTCAGAAGAGTTGGCTAGGAAAGATATTGCGGTGCTATCCTTTACTCACCTATGCTTAAGATTAGATGGAGGGAATCAATCTTGGCCTCAACTGAGATAGAAAATCGAAGCCCAATGGACCCCAATTATGAGCCATCTATGGATGCTCTAAGATCATCGTGGGGTAATGTCTTTAAAGAGAAAAATGCACCCAAGCCTTGAAGGCATGCTTGGATAGGACGCCTAACTCCAAAATCTGGTGAGTCGATTATTGCATCACCAACCAGACTAATTCCAGTTTCCTTACTAAATTTTCACTTGTAGGTAAGGTGGATGGCACTACTTATTATTTGTTTTTAGGTTTCTGGGGTTTTTGGATTTTCTGATTTTTTTTGGATTTTCAGGTTTTTTTTATTTTTTGGATTTTTAGATTTTTTTATTTTACGCAAACACCTTAGGAGAAGGGGAAATATCCCAAGCACCCATAATTCATGAAATAACTTGTGAATTAGGGTCTCGGTGGCTCTATGGCATCCATCGTTAATCTATCTTCGGTCCTGCACTCCGACGAATCACCACACACCTTAACTAGTAACCTTCACTAAAAATAAATTAATCATTAATTAATTACTATCAGTCATTGTAGACACCCAGGATTTTACATGAAGGTATGAACAGATTCAAAAGAGAGAAGGTGTGATCTTGGAACTACCTCAATAGCGTTCATGTCAGCCATGGTTTCCGATTGTCCCTCGATGAGTGGTCAATGGGCTAAAAGGTTGCATGACTGACCTCTATTAGGCCAAATGGAACTTCCAACTAGTCATACTTGGCGTGGATTTTAGGCGTATATAGTTAGCAGAAGTAAGTGGTAGATTTAACTAGCGAAATGCCCTATTTCAGTGCTAAAGGGCAGAAGAGTCTCTGTTGCTACTTCATTATCTACTAATGGCGGCCAGGATTGAGGCTGGCCTCATTCCTCTCACTCCAGGGACCATTGTGCCCTTAATCCGGTAGTGAATTCACCATCTTAGATCCTTAAAGGTCATCAACATCATCCGTCGGAGATCGTTAAGTATCCATGGCCTCAATTCACCTCTGGTGCCAATTTAAACCGCTTGGCACCACTCTGGAGGGAAAAAGGGCTATCACTGCAACCAATTCCCAAGAATTCCAACTCCAAACCTCCCTCGGCGATCCAGTTCCGTGCATCACTGCATCCGACGGCAAGCTCAGCCATTATCGACAACGCCTGAGCTTGGAGAGGCCTCCGACGACACACAGCGCATCATAGGTAAGTCGCCTACTCTTCCCTGTCGTCATTTTAGCATTGCTTGAGTGCGCGAGTTGCCGGGCGTTAGTTCCCGACGCTCGTTTCCTTCTCCTTCCTCGTCGATTCTAGAGGCACAGATCGGGGAATGAATTAGTAGCCTCCCTGTGCACAACGTGCATATTTTTTCCTCCTCCTTGCCTCCCTTGCCTCTTTGGACTCTGGATGGAGTTCGACGTCCTCAACCGAGGATGATCGGTGCGTGCGTCGATGAATGAGATGGGCAGAAGGATCTGTCCAGCTTTCCTTTGATTTGAGCTTGTAGGCTTGCTCCATTTCCACTACCCTAGCTCTTACAGCACTTAGTCTCCCATCTCCGTGCCTCCCTAATCCCCAATAAGAGTCATCGGCACCTCTCTGTAGATAGACAAAGCTTTCACCGACGAGCTTGGAGGGAGGGATGGTTGGAGTTATCGCCAGGCAGTTGGATCATCAAGGAAGCTTCTTCATCGTCTGAGCTTGCCTCTTGGGTGTCGAGATCATTCTTCCTAGCCACGTCAATGTCTGCCGAAGCTAGTCAGCACCTTCTTCGGCAAGGTCAACAGGGAGAGAAATTCACAGTGCCACTCTTTAATCCAGCTGGCTGAATATCTTCCTCTTGCCTTTCTCCAACATCTCTGGTTAACACTCAAGCAATGCACGCCAGAAGAGTCAAGATTCCATCAGAGTTCAACAACTGGACTGATGACAAATCACGCGGTTCCCGATGGCGGTGGAAGCTGGCGACCAATTCAGGTGAGAGGAGCTAGCGATTACAGACGGTGGTTCCAGCTCACACAATTGGTTGGCGAAAATCATCGGTGTGGGGCCCAAAGATCCAGGTAGTTATAACTGATTCTTGGCTTCTTGATTTGACTAGTCTTTGATTTCATGGATTTTCTCAGGATTCCATAGAAATTCGCGCTCAATCCTAGGGCATATTATCTTTTGGCATGATTTGCCAAAAATGCCCTTTCTTTGCAATTTTATCATTTTTTCCCCATATTTTTTTCCTGATTTTCATGATTTTATGCCTTGATTTGGATTTTCATCGCCCAATGGCGTACATTAATAGGCTTGACAATGCCGACATGGCCCCGAATAAGGATTATTTTCTCTTATCTGATTTTCTCAGATTTTCCTAGTTTCCACTATTTTGCATGAAACTTTTTCAAACATTTCTGATTTTTACATGATTTTCCTCATCGCCCAAGGGCATACAGTAAAGTGGCATTTTCATTGCCTATATTGTCCCTCGGATTATTTTCCTTATCATTTCTCTTTTATTCATTATTTCGTGGAGATTTGTCATGTTTTCGCATTCATCTTAGGCATGTGCATTAGCAGTAGACAAACAAACACACCCTAGGTCATAAGTAAGCAGTTAACCTTGAAAGACCGAATTCTTCGGGCATATGGGGGTGCCTAACACCTTCCTCATGCGTAACAAGAATCCTTATCCTTTCTCTAGCTCTCAATGGCTAAGTGTTGTATCCATTAGGAACGGAGCACACACGCATTCATTTGCATTATTTTCTTGCATTCATATGCATCTTGGTTTTCCTCATCTTTCCATTAAAATAGTAGGTGGCAACTCCTTTTCCTTATCCTTCTTTGGTGTTTCCAAGTCAAGTCTCCTTCCTCGAATTCACCATCTTTGCTGTGACCATATTGGGACTGAGGAGTCGTGCAGGGTTCCACCAACATGGTCACAGGTACTAGCGACTTTGTTGGGGATGCTAGATTTTAGCTTTTGTGTTGGTTTTCTTGATTGCTTGGCGTTGTTCTGTACGCTTTGTGTTCATTTCTTGTCCTACTTGTTTGTATATTTGACTGTACATGCTTTCCATGTCTTTCTACACAATTGCTAGGTCACAACACATGTACATGACTTGATTCATGCCTTTTGTTTTGATGCTTGCTTCCTTTTTTTCAACTACCTGATAACACAACACTATTACATGCCATGCTCATGCCTTTTGCTTGATTGAGTGTTTGGATGTCGTGATTATGTGTTTTTTTCTCTATCTATATTTGCCATGATTAGGAGAGTAGAGACATGCTGCTTCCCTTCCTGGTTAAAATAAAACACACAAATTCAGATGAACAAATAATAAGGTATAACTAGAGACAACTGCTCACAATCCCCTTTGGTTTAATAAAACACAAGTAAACCACACCAAGCATTTGTACACGAATGATCATTTTAGAAAGCATGCATCTTCTCTTCTCTTGTGTCCACACATAGTTTGTGAAAGACAGTTCTGGTTCCCCGTTCTATGGCTTCGGTGTAGGACGTGTTGCCATTCTGTCCCCCCTTGTCTAGGGTCGTGTCCACCAACGCACCAACGCACCACTCGTTCACTGCCTGTGTTTTGGCCAGGATTTAGAATGGGAGCCTTACTTTTCTGACCAGAGTCAAAACCTAAACCCATGAGTGCGTCCTGTGTGGTCAACCCCATGTGGGACATGCATGGTGAGAGAGTGCACTTTAGGACATTCATATGCATAGTGTATCATTACATGTTACTTTAATAACTTGTGTTTGTCTTTGTGTCGTTTTCAGGTTCTGATGCCTGTTTCTCTTGCTTGTTCACCACAGGTAGTTGGGTACGAGGTCCTGGACTAGAGTTCAAGTGTCTCCATCGTGGGCAACCTCTCATGATCTCTTTCTCTTATTCCTGAGCTATTTGTCGCTTATTGACAATAGCTCATCCTAGAACTCATGCATCTGTTCTTCGTCGTAACCCCATTCATACTTGCTCGCAGTCAGCCATGGCCCACAGTTAACCATGGCCCAACCGACCAATGAGCCTCCTGTTGTTGTTTTGGAGGAGATCCCAGATTTGGTTCCTCTATCTCTCACTTGTTCCGATTGTCTTTCTCTCCCTGCATTCCGTTTTAGGGTACAAGGGGACTTTGTACCCACTTTAGGGCATTCGCAAGCACTCGTCGCTCAGGAGCCTGTCACCCAATCCACTGCGGTGACTGCCACACAGGTTCCAGAAGTGCCAGATGCAGCTCTTTCCTTGGACTTTCTTGTTCTAGGAATTCAGTCGACTACAGTTACTTCTGCTATAAGGTCTGTTCCTCTCCCGCTCCTGCCTTCTAACTCATCTGTCGGTGAGTCTTCGGCCATGCAACCACAGCATCTGATGGCTTTTGCAAAGAGACTGCAGGGCATGGCTCTCTATCCTGGTCCTACCTCTGCTCCTTTTAACCTGACCCCTGAGGTTCCGATACAGACCACCTTTGCATTGCAGGCTCATTCCACAACACTTTCGCCCATGCCATTGCCTCAGCTCTTCACTACTCCAGCGATGAGGGCATCATCTTTGCCTCCTACACCTTCACTACACTTTACACAGCATGTGACTCCACCACCTAGTGGCCAGCCGTTCGAGCTAGCTAGGGAGAAGTATGCCTCGAACTCGTTGCCTGGAACAGTACTGGTACAACAGTTGCTGCTCCCTTACTCTACATCTTACACAACACAACATGCAATCCACTCATTTCCTTTGCATCAGATTCAGGCTCATTCATGCATGACATCACTGCACTCAACACCTATGCACAGGTATGCTGGCCCTTACGCTTTGACACCAAGAGACGTTAGGGTGGATCCGGAGGAGCGCACATGTGCAACCCATACGGCATACGTGGCACCCACATCAGCTGTTCCTATCTCATCAACAGCAACTTCAGACGCCCTCTTAACTAGAATCGACAATTTGGAAAGAGCACTTCATCAAGTGCAAGGTGGGGCACACCAGTCCTACCGCTTCCAGGACCTCTGTTATTTTCCAGAAGCGACACTCCCCTCAAATTTTCACATCCTGGAATTTGAAAAATATAATGATAGTGGTTGCCCAATATCCCATTTGAAGACGTATTGCGGAGACCATGCGCAGCTTCAGGGCAATGAGAGGCTTTTGATCCGCTTGTTCCAAAAAAGTCTAACAGGGCCAGCACTCAGATGGTTCACATCCCTCGACATGGCCTCTATTAAGACTTGGAACGACCTCTCTAAGGCGTTTCTGGAGCAATACTCCTTCAATCTTGACTTGATCCCTAAGCGAGAGGATCTTGTTGCGATCTGGTGGGGACCCCACGAGCCATTTGGGGAGTATGTTGGTTGTTGGCGTACAATAGCCTCCCAGATCTAGAATAGACCCTCTGACAAGGAGTCTATTGTGATCATTATAAGAGGAGCACAACCAGTGACTGGGGCTCTACTTAGCATTCAGCCCATCACTACTTTTGCATTATTGATTCGGGCTAGCGTTCGCATGGAGAGTTCGCTGCAAGGTGGGAACTTCCCTGTACTCTCTACATTCACCAAGTAGGCCACTTATTCTAGTAACAGCTTCAACAACAACACCGTCAACACCAGCAATGTCGAGAAGGCAACCGTCGCTTTCATCAAGCCTTTTGCGAAGCCTACTGGAGTAGAAAGCCAGCCTAATCTGAACCAATTAGTGTTTGCACTTAGCTCTCCACACACAACATACACACACTCCACCGTTGAACCAGTGCATCACGTCGCACTGGCTCGACAAGGAAAACAACCTAAGTAGAGGCACGATCGTCACATTGAAAGCGACTTCACTCCTCTAGGTAGACCATTGAGTACCATCTTTCCTCAGGTTGTGTCGCTTCTACGGCTCCTAGATCCTCGTCCACCACCAAACCCACTCCCAAGGTGGTATGATGTGAACGTGCATTGCGATTATCATTGAGCCCTGGCGCACTTGACTGATGATTGCGACACTCTTTAAAATGTTGTTCAGAGCTTGATCGACAAAGGAACTATTGTCGTTAGCGCGTAGGAGGTAGTATCCACACCTGCACCAACATCTGCACACCCTAGTGTAGCCAACCTCTCCTCATCTGAGCCTGCAAGCTCCGAAGATGTCAGAACTTTGGGATTTTGTCTTTGCTCTCCTAGCCTTTTCCCGAGGAACTTTTCCAATCCCATCAACCTTTATCCTTCTTTTGCTGATTCCTAACTCAATCTGGTGACACATACGTACGCCATTCTTGTTCCCATTCCCTTGCAGGAGGTCTAGCCTAAGGTTTGCCAACTTGTCGTGCACCAGCCTAACTCAGAGTACACAGATACCCTGAACCCTAGAGTGCAACAATTGCAGATACTTTAGATTTAACAATAAGCATAGTGTTCTCAACTAGCAATGGAAGCCCTACAACTGGGACTGAAGTCGTATCCTCTTTTTTTGTTATTTCAATCTTTGCATTTGTCATCATGCATTCAAAAGAAATAAAAGAAAAGAAAAGAAAGCATCCCAAAGAAGAAAAATACAAAAAAAATTAGAAAACAACAAAAACCAAAAATACTTTGCATGTTAATAACTCTGCCCGATGACGAAAATTGGAAATTTTGCCTACGTCGGATTGGAATGCTCTTCCTCAGATGGCACTACTCAGATGGCCAAGTAGCGAGGGAGCCACCACCTATCAGGGCCAGATGAAGTGTCTAAACTCTGCAGGATCCCAGCACCTCCAAGAGGGAGATAAAATGCTAGGGTGACTGAGTGTGTAAGCCGAAAAAGAAATATACCTTTGCATGGGCATAAAAGAAACTAGAAGACAGAAGGCGACGACGGAAGTCAGTCCAAGAGTAAGAGGCATGTGGCATAGCTCTATCCTTACCATATTTTGGAGAGAAGTTGAAGCATGCGCCTGGTAAATCCACACCTTTGAAGGATTGGCCCCCTTCTTGCAGCAAAAGCCTCCAACCTAGATCAGGCACCTTTTACCTCCAAGTCAGGTACAGAGTGAAGTCCTATGCCTATGAGGGAGAGAAATGAATCATGTAAACTCAAAAGAGCAGGTGCAAGACCTTAAAGAGTTTGGCATGGAGTTTGGTCTATCCCAACACCATACAATGAGCTTGAGTGCCACCTCTTATTTTACGAGAGCCACCCACTGTTTGTGAATCTTTGTAGGGCCAACTGAGGTAAAGGTTGTTGGCCTTATTAGCCTTATCTTGATTTTGATGATAACAAAAGACTAATGTGCTTTATGAGAATATTTCATAGTTCATATTTGTGAGGAAGATCATTGAAAGACTCAGAAGATTCAAGCATAAAAAGGACGATATTTGAAGAAGAAAAAGATCCATGAGCTACCAAGAAAAATTCAAGCTGAACTGAAACAGCATACCGTGGGTAGAATGGCATACCGTTTCAGGGAAATTCGGAAGATGCAGCGGCACTCCGAAACAGAAGAGAAAAAGGAAAGAAGGCAAATCAAAAATGGCATACCGTCCAAAAATCGGTATACCGTTTTTCTCGTGTGTTGCAAATTAAAGAGCTTTTCCGGCATACCGTGGCAAAAACGGTATACCGTTCATATAGCTGTTTGTGACCGTTTTATAGACGTTAGACACAGATCAAGGCTATCCTACGGCTATAAATAGGACCCCGTAGCTGCATTGGAAAAGAACCCATTGAGAAATATTGAGTTACCACTGAGAAAGAGTTGTAATATTGTCTTTTGCTTTCATTTCCATTGTCCTCACGAGATTCTGCTGTGTAATTTCTCTTGTTGTCATTCTCTGTGAGCGAGATAGTTCTAAACTCTGTATAAGCATCAAAGTGAAGGGCTCTAGCTTCTC
>JAMKQA010013919.1:0-10363 GCA_024699735.1 Posidonia australis
CCCAGAGGCTGATATGAGAAGTTCAGTGAGATTATTTTGCACATAGATTTTCATCATTGTGCCATTGATCACTTTGTGTTCATCAAGAAGACAAAGGAGGGTTGTATGATACCTATTGTTTATGTTTATGATATTTTGATTATAGGTAGTGACATAGCAAGCATTGCAAAGACTAAAAAAATATCTGAGAAGTCATTTCATTACAAACGACATGAGACGATCAAGATACTTCTTGAGAGTTAAGTTTACCTATTAAAAGAGCAAGTTAGTGTTGTCTTGGGGGAAGTATGCACTTGATCTACTATAAGAGGTAGGTTTGTTGGGATGCAAAAAATCTAAGCAGATACAAGAAATTGATTAGCGAGCTCATATACTTGACTATGACTAGACTAAATATAACTTATGTTATAAGCTTATTGAGCTAGTTCATACATAAGCCCAAAGTTGTTCACTGCATAAGAGCTCTTCATGTGCTTGCTTACATCAAAGGAGCTCCAGAAAAAGGTCTACTATTTGAAAACATAGACACCTGAATATTGAAGCCGTCTCTGACTCTAACTATAAAGGAGTCAAAGTTGACAAAAAATCTATATCTGACTATTGTACATATGTTGGAGGCAAGTTGGTTAATTAGCGTAACAAGCTGAATGTAGTTTTTCATTTGAGTGCTGAGGTAGAGTACATATCTCTCAGACAACTTGTAAGATAGTGTGGCTACGTTCATTACCTATGCCAATGCATTATGACAACTAGACAGCCATATTCATTACAAATAATCCTACATTCCACAAGCACACAAAATACATTGAAGTTGACTATCACTTCATTAGAGACTTAGTCATTAAAGGAGTCATATCCATCCATTCCTTTTGTCCCTTTTACTGAAGAACTTACTGATGTCTTTACTAAGGAATTAGGAGTTGAAGTACGTGAGGCTCTATATAGCAAGTTAGGCATGATGGATATATATACTTCAACTTAGGAGAGAATATTAGATATGTTATTGTGGTAGTGGATTAATGGATATCTAGTAACCCTATATCATTAGAGTAGGCTATATATACATGTAATACTCTTCATTATCAATCTAATTTTCAACTTACTACTCTAATAAGAATTTTCATGCGAGCTTTTGCAACAATTTTGCTTTAAGTGTTGTTTTGTGCCAATGTGGGCCTTACTACTAGAAAAATTCCGAATTGCAAGAACTAATGTCTTTACAATACTTTCACAAAGTCCTTTCATTAAAGGCCTTTGTGAAAACATTTTATTCCTATGACAGAATTCATCTTTAAATCTATTTTACAAAAACATTTTCTCCCTATGTACATGTAAATAACTTTACGAGGACTTAACGAAAATATTTGTTCTCGTAATATCTTCATTATGTTCTCACAATGTGCACACTATATCCTTACAAAGTGTTGAAAATAAAATAAAAAATAAAGGATTGTGAGGACTTCGTGAGGACAAAGTCCTCACAATTCATTAAAAAAATTTAAATAAAAACATATTTAAGAGGACTTAGTGATGATTTTGTCTTCGTGAAATCCTTACAAAATACAATAAAATAAAATAAATAAAATATTAGTTTTGGTTTGAATGCACAAACTAGAATAATCTTGTTTAAAATTTTGTAAGGATATTATTTAATGTAAATATATACTATTGCAAAATATATTTGGAAAAATTTTAAAACAAGCTAAGAAACCTGAAATTTCGTAAACAAAAGACTAAAGCTTTGATTCATACTGATTCATCAAGCATTACAAGTAGTGTCATTCACATCAGACACATACTAAAAATTCTGTTTTACTTCACGAAAGAACTTCTCATGTCATTCAACATCCTCTTTGACAGCATCTCAAGACACACAATAGTATATAGCTGATGCACTTGCATTATTCTTCGCAATGAAATTTTGAAACTGAAACCAATACCTTAGAGTATTGAACTCAATACCTGGAGATAACTCAGGAACATGGCTTAAGGTTAACCAAGTTGGCTCAAATACCACATCAGAAGAATATTCATCTGACCTGCTTTATATTTATTGCTCACTTATGTAACTGTTAGCATGATATATAAACCATTTCTCCTGATGCATGAACTTTAACAACATCAGCTCGCAGTCACAGTTCAACCTGCTTTGGTTTTGTTCTCCAACTAATGTAGGAATTAGACCCAAAAGACTTTATAAGAATGGGATCTTTACTTTGTAGATATAAACGATTTTGCTAATAAACTAAATGTCAAATGTTTCTGTTTGCCATCACTCTGAGTACCTGAACTACAATAATCAATGGCCCAATCTAGACGATACCAACTAATATTTAATAATTTACAAATATAAGCATAATTTACCAAGGAAATTTCTAATGAAAAACTAAGCTGACTTCAAGTGTCTATCAGCACCTGTTATTGGATCAAATAATTATATTTCTTTTCTAAAAGCAAGTTGAAGATAAAGCAAAGCCTACCCAGCAGAACTTTTCGAGCCCTAGAAGCTGGTTTAATGACTTCTCCATCTCCAAGAACAGCCTGCATGAAACACACCATATAAGAGACACTTGAAGTAATAATGTCAGACGATTAGATGGTATTGATAGCGTAGTGATATACAAACCTTAAGATTAATGACATTATCACGCATAGTTCCATACCTGCAAGTGATACCCAAATCTTTGTACAGTTACTTTTTAAGCAAACTAGATTCCAGAAATAAGATTTAAGAAGCAGAACACAAGGTTTGAAGCAAAAACAAAAACCAGCAATACCGTACAGCCAAAGAACCAGAGCAACGGGTGGCACACATTCCAACAATACTTGCACCAGGTCCTAATCACAAAAAGGAAAGAGGCAACATGAACAGGTAGATTTGGTGTTGTGAACGATACAAAGAGCATATTAGTCAAGAACATTTCATGAATAAAATTTTATCAGATATCTTGCAGCATTGTTCTAGTCGAGATGTACATAAATAATTTAGAGAATGATTCAATAGGCAGAGACAGAGAAGGTTTGTATGTGCTGGAGCAACTGACTAGACCAGTACCATGTTAAACAAACTTGTGGCGTCATTATCATATTGTGCACATATAATGCAAATATTTGAACAACAACAGGTGCATTGAGATTAAGAGAGGCCTCTCATACTGACCAGGAGCAAGGCCAAAGAAGAGACCATAAGGCTTCAGATACTCATTGAGCTCACTCCATCCAGCTCCAGGCTTAACAACCACATCCATTTCCTCAACATGCAGTTTTTTAATTTTCTGAAATAAGCAGTCCAACATGCTAGTGTCAAACACAATGCCCTCCACAACAGGCACTCCATCCAGCTCCAGCCTCAACAACCACATCCATGTCCTCAACATGCAGTTCTTTAATTTTCTGAAATAAGCAGTCCTCAACATGCTAGTGTCAAACACAATGCCCTCCTCAAATTAGACCTGACATAGCTGGCAAGCCTTCAGTTCAATTCAGCTTTAAATGATCATACTCAGGCAATATTGAACTACAAGATCTAGGTTTCTTTCTTGGTCATGCATACAAGTTCGATGTCAAAGCTTCCAAGTTCAACTTGTTTTTTTATCTTCACGACTCTGATGAAATGAGATTGATAAACACTGAAAAATAGCACAGAAAAAAAATGGAGAGTAGAAATCAAACAAATAATGAAAAGAATCTAATATTTAGTCATTAATAGATATGCCAGAAAGGATACAACAAGTTTACATATAAAAATATGAACCATTTTTATAAGCAAATGTTAGGATGACAATGTAACAATCAAAAGAGTTGGACACGGACAATGTAAAGTAATGAGAACACAAAAATGAGAAGATGGTCCATTGACCACCATTGTTCTAAACTAAATGTAACCTCCCACAAGACTTGTCTGAAGACAGTTCAATAAAATAAAATATACAAATCATACAGTGAAGCTAAAAGAACTGCACGATATACATTCACTTGTGAGATTCTGCTGTACTCCTCTGCCTCATACCATGATTGTACAAAATCTAAGGTTCCTAATAATGAAGTTTTGCTATAAATTAATCTTTGTTTTTTGAAACTCTTCTCTCATAGGATCAATTCATACTTACCGACGTGCTATCTTATACGTCATGCACTTACAGTTAATTAAAACATACTCATCAAGTTTTTGACGTTGTTGTTGAGAAATAAAGTTTTCAAACAACTATTGATTATCGATTATTTTATTTAATTTTATTTTCTATTTTTGTTTCTTTTCTTTTTCAAAAATAATAGATAAATAAAGACATTTACTTCGTTTTTTTGTTCTCTACGGAACCATAATTGGAGATAAGAAGGGAGATGTGCAAAACTTTCCAAATCTCAAGAAGCAGCACCTCATAGGCACCAATTCGTATTTCCAGTGCCTCTAGGGTGTCCAGGTAAGATATTTTTTTCTAACATTTTACTTCCAGGTATTTCTTGATTTTTCTAGAATTCTGATCTAAGGTTTATTTATTGCTTCGATTTCTATTTTTTCTTAATCACTATTTTAAACATCAAGCATAAACTTGAATCTAATAAAACATCTTTCATGATAAGATAGAAACTTGCTCTTAAGGACATATAGCATATTGTGTGTATTTAAAATAATTTCTATTTTTTGTTAATTTATTTTTGATGATTGTTGGAAGAAAAAGTACATGTTCTTCTACTTGATTTCTTGCATTTAAGAGCATATAGTGAGTAGGAAGAACCCCTAGCATATTGATTATGCATTCATATTAAAGTACCTAAAGGTATCACCCATAGTACAAGATAAAGTGGAGATTTTATCACCTTTCTTTAGTCCAAAAACAACAAAAGAAAGCATAAAATATTAACCTAAACCATAATTTAAATCAAGTAGACAAGGGAGCTTAAGGTTGGCTCAAAATTTAAAAATTCTTTTCTTATTTAGTATCTAGAAAAGTGGCTTATAAGGTTAATCCTTAAAAGACAAGTGGTTATTTAATTAGGTTTGTTACTCAAGCACGGGGAGCCTCTCACTTTCTTCCATTGATCTAGCAAATTAGGTTAGAGAATTTTGATTTGAGAATCTCAAAGATTAACTTAAAAGTTAGAAGCTATTTAGATTTTAGGTCAACCATAGAAATAAAATTTGTATAGCTTGCATGATTAAATTATATTAGATTAGGCATCTTTTTCCTTTATCTATAAGTTTCTCATCTATTTGGTTCTTATTTTATCATCTTTTCTTCTTTTCTATTTCCATTACATTTTGTTTCAATTTTTTATATATAAAAAAAAAAGAGAATTAAAAAAAGAAAGTCTCACTTGTGCATGCGAGTGTGGATTTGTAATTCAACACCTCGTTTAACCTATGTTGAACCTAAAGAATCAAAAATAGCTAATGAAGTACACAATCCACCTCTAGTCTTAAAAGTCAGGTATTACCCAAAAAGAACTACACAGGAAGCTTGCATTAGACTTCTACATGCCAATGGTGACAATTTTGAACTCAAATCTAATTATATTAGCCAATTGCTTAGGTTAATAGGTCTAGAATCTGAATACGTTTACTGGTTTATAAATGAATTTGAAAAAGTATGTAGTATGTTGAAGTAACAACAATTGTCTGATAATGCAGTCTAGTTAAGATTCATTCCTTTTGCATTGAAAGACAATGCTAAAAAATAGCTTTATAGTTTACCAACTAATTCAATCACTATTTGAGCCCAATTTTGTATTGTATTCCTAAAAAAATACTATCCTATTCACAAGACCATCAAATTTAAAAATAAAATTATTTTATCTAAATAAGTCTTTCTGGAAGTATCTTAATATATTTAAAGATCTCTTAACCTAATGTTCGCACCATGGTATAGAAAAGTAGAAACTTTACAAAATAATTTATGAGGATTTAAACATTTCAACTAGGACCATGCTTGAGTCTATATGTTTGGGAGTATTTATGAAGAAAAATGAGAAAGAAACATGAAAATTCCTAAGAAAGTTATCTAAAAAAACAATGCAGTGGAAGAGTACAAATGATTAATTAATTGATAAATCCACACCCTCTAAGGGCGGTATTCACCAAATACAGACTTCTCTAGTCATTGAAGTTAAAATGATGGCCTTAATTATCCATAGATTAGAAGACTTAGAGTTAGAAAAAAGAGCTCATGTACACCAAGTATCTAATCCTTCTCCAATGTAATCACTGCCACACAATTGGTCATGTAATGGAGGAATGTCCCTCATTCAAGGGTTAACCCACTTTCGATCCTGAACAAGTACATGCTACTTTTCGAAAGTTAAGAAACGACACATATGCCCTATATACAATTCGAGATGGAGAAACCATCGAAGCTTCTCGTAGAATCAACAACCTCATCAAGGAGATAATCATTTTTCTTTCTTCCAAGGCCCTACATAGCATTCAAATCATTTTAAGTCCAATTAACCAATCCAATAGAGCCTTCATGTAGGACCACAATACAATCCTCCCTCTCCAAGATTTCATGACTCAGAAAGAAGACTAAGCATCCTTGAGAAAGACATGGAGGCTTTTCTCTAAGCCAATTTCCAAACCAACATTAACATAACTGTTAACACACAAGCCATAGCACGAATTGAGATGCAGTTACGCCAATTGGCCATGATGGTAAGAGACAGAGAAAAGGAAACCCTACTTAGTCAACCTATACTCAATCCTAAGGGTCAAAATCAAAACCTTCAAAACGTTCATGTGGTCCAAGACAACTAAATTAACCTGATCAACTAAGTTAATGCTATCATATCCCTAATATCTGGTAAGAAGATTGACAATCACATCGACATGCTTGATCACGTCATTCAGACTCAAAAGAAGTCATATTCTGACTCGATTTCACCTGTCCACTTAGACCAGTCTAAAGAGTTTGAGAGTTATGAAGGACCCATCCTTGACATTGGGTCCTCCACTAGTCCATCCATTGAGACAGCTCAAAAGCCTATTGCCCCATTTCCAAATAAGTTGAAAAACAAAAAGGAATCAACACAAATAAAAAAAATTCTAGAAGTTTTTAGACAGGTCAAGGTAAACATCTCCCTTCTAAATGCAATCCAACAAGTTTCTACATATACCAAATATCTCAAAGACTTGTGCACTAGAAAAACACAAACCAAGGTACCTAAGAAAACTTTCCTAGCAGTCAATGTTAACTCCATTCTAACAAACCAATTGTCTACGAAATACAAAGATTTAAGAAGTCCCATAATATCATGTGTCATAGGTAATACCAAATTTGATAGAGCTTTTCTAAATCTAGGGGCTAGCATTAATCTCTTACCATATTCAATAATACATCGGCAACTAGGACTAGGAGAAATGAAGAAAACTGAAGTGATCATACAGTTAATTGATAGACCTTTCAGGAAACCAATGGGAATGGTTAAAGATGTTTTAGGTAAGGTTAAAGACTTTGTTTATCCGTAGACTTTATAATTCTAGAAACCCAACCCTTGGCCAACCTCAAAAGCTAGAGTCCTGTTATCTTAAGTCAACAATTTCTTACTACTTCCAATGCCCTAATTAATTGTCAGAATGGTTCCATAAAGTTAAATTATGGAGACCTGACCATTACATTGAATATTTTTAATTTGGATAACAAAGCAAGGCAAGAATTAAATAAAATATTTGAAGTTAACTTAATTGAGGATTTTTCAAAGGAAAGATGATTTTTCTTAATAAATACTCCAGTTATAACCAGATTTCCATTACAGTTAAGGATCAAGAAAAGATCACATTTTTTGTCAAAGTAGACTATCCTCATGGAGCTGTACTAGAAATTGAAATCCAAAGAATGAGGAAGTTTTCAAAATTAATGGTTAACGTCTCAAACCATTCTTTGGAATTACCTACTAAAAAAGAAGGTAATGGCATAATTCTTCATGCTCCTCATTATCTTAGGTAAGTAGTGGTCATTGTAGATGTGGGTTTGAGGGTGTGTTGGATGAAACTGTTGGTGCTTTCACGTACGTTGACAACTAGTGTGGGGGCTGAGGAAGTGGAGTCGCGGATGGAACTCTAAAGACGCATTTAGCCTGAGAATTAATATGATCTCCTTGGATCTAAGTTTTTATGTAGAATTTGATAGAGTAAAGGGTGTATGGATCTCTAAATCTCAACACTATGTAGCTCAAAGGTCTCTCTCTCTCTAATTTTCTAACAGCCTCTCCTCTCATATTCTAAAAGCCTCCAAAAGGAACCTCCCTTAGATCTAAGCCTAGGGGTTTATTTATAGAGTGCTTGGGTGTCAAATCTCATTGGAAGACAAGTGGATAATATCTAGGTGCCAATAAAATATCAAAGCTTAAATTTTAAAATAAAAAACAGATATTTTTATTCATTGCTACTTCGAGCGGCGACGAGCTCAAATATTTTTATGTAGTCGCCTCATGAAATGACGACGAGCAGAGACATATCTAAGATTTTTTTTTTCTACATGCAAAATCATGGGTTTTAGTTAATCGTCGACGCCAATGGCGTCGAGCAATAAAAATATATATACTTAAAAATAAAATCCCAAACTAACTTGTTACGAATCTAGGAATCTCCTACAACTTAATCTCTACTTTTAAGATTTTTTCCCGCAACGAAAGTATATCTAGAAAATATTTTAGGTTTAAACAGAAGTTTACTAATTAAGTAAACTAAATTTAAAAATAATATCTTCTAAAATTATGTAGATAAAGTCAATTAATTTTTATGGATATTTTTGACTCAGTTTAAATTCGTAACTACTTGGATATTTTGGATTATTTGCACATGTTAAAATTATTATTGAATTAAATGTGATTATAACATTAAAAATGTGATAACCAATATAAAATCTTGTTTTTAATCAAGATAAAAATATATCATTTTAGACCTAACATCATCCACCTTTCTAGATTTTTTTAGCACTTTCCAAAATTATTAGCTATTTTTAATGGTTTATAATATATATCATATATTTAAGTGCTAGGAAAAATCATAGAAATAAAAATAATTATGAGAAAAATGTTATCATATTTTATAAAAGTCCCATATGTTATATTAAAGTCCAAGATGACAAAATCTAAAGAGAATACCAAGATACTCGTCACCTCTCTTTGTGCTAACGAGACAAGTCACTAATGTACGTGGTGATAAGAATAAATGCCAATTAAAATGGAATCAAACGTTGTTGCCACTCATCAAGGCAACGAGCTAATGTCTTTCACAATTTTTCTCCTATCTTTTATATTAATCCAAAGAAATATGATAAAAGTCTAGGAAACTTCAGAAATTCTAAAAAAACATAATAATATTTTCTTTAACATTAAAACACTCAAATCTGCCACTAATTCGAGTCCAACAAGAGTATTAACTCTGTTACAACTAATAAACTCACATTAAATAATATTAAAAGTACTCAAACTTGTCACTAGTTTGAGTGAAATAAGAGTATTAGCTCTGCCACAGCAACTCACTTACATCAAGAAAAATATTCAAAGTACTTAAACTTACCATTAGTTTGAGTATGTTAACTTTGCCACAAGCAATGACCTTGAATCTCACATTAAGAAATGTTTTAAAGAAATTATGGAAAATTCTGGAATATATGTTAAATATCCTTAGTTTTGTGATTTAAGCCGCCTCGAAATTTCCTATCCTTAATTAATTCTTAGAAATGTAAAAATGAGATATCTACAGTCATATGAAGTAAATATGTATAAATTGTGCATAATGTTTCTTTTCTTAGCAACAGAAGCACTCCATCTCGAATTAGATATCATTGTTCTAATTTTATATTATTTCATTGATCATATCATTTATTGCATACATTGAGAACAATGCATGATTTAAGTGTAGGAGGGAGTCTTCTCTATGTTTTTTTCATTTTCTTTAGTTAGAGTCTTCTGTGTGTCTTTTCAATTTTCTTCTTTAAAAAAATGAAAATTTTTTGAAACTATCCACATTAGTCTAATCAATTAGGAGTGAATTAGTAACTTAGAGTTTGAAGTTCAAAGGTAAGACTAAGTAATTGAGAACCCTATTATTCAAAGAGTAGAGACAAATTTTGAAAAATAGCATCATCTGAAATATATGTGTAACCATGCCGGCGAGGAGATTCCGCAAATGAATGCGAAATCGGACGGCAAAATCACGTCGAAAAACACAAAACAAATGGAGTCGCCACCTAATCTATTATGGAAGACAAGGAAAACCATGACATGAAAAATCATGCAAAAATAATAAGGACAAGTCTACAAAAACCAAAAGATGTGGGTAAGGATCCCTGTTACGCACGAGGAAGGTGTTAGGCACCCTCGCACGCCCGATAAAATCGGTCTTCCTTGATTTCACCCATGAAAT
>JAMKQA010013924.1:0-10268 GCA_024699735.1 Posidonia australis
AAATGTGATATTGGGCTTAAGTCTGGATGGAAATGAATGAGCTTGGTTTTGGAAGAAGTTCAAATGTGGGTTGAGCCATTATGGACTTTGGGCTTCATGGGCCTCCATGGGCCTATGTGGGCCTTGTGGGCCCCTATGGGCCCAAATGGGCTTCAATGGGCTCAAATAGGTTAAATGGGCCTAAATAGGTCTTGTGTGCCCAAGTGGGCTCAAATAGGGCTTAATGGGCCTAAGTGGGCCTTCATGGGCCTAATTGGGTTTCCATGAATTAAAAGGGCCTTGATAGGGTTAGAGCTCAGCCACCACATCCTCATCTTGCAAAATTGAAAATTTGGGGTGTCTACACCAAGCAAAGCAAAACATTAGAGGGTGTACTCTGGAAGAGCATGCAACAGAAATCGTTCTGGAGAAACTTGGAAAACCAACTTTAAATGGTTAAAAAAATGTAAATGCAATGCAATGATCTTGAGCTCAAGGGCTTGAAGCCTCACACAAGATCTCACCTATGTGAACTAGATGCAGGAAGCAATGATCCAGCCAAGCCTCTGGATCATGGACTGATACACATGATTCTCACTAGGGAGTAAGGTGCAATCAGTCTACCAGATTCAACCTGGAGCTGAATAACAAAGCAGAGAAAACAAATGGAAAACAGTTTGATTGAAAGCTGAAAACATGCAGGTGGCATCTTGGCAGACCAGAGAATCAATCAGAAAGAAACAAGCTCAAAACTCTGCGATAAATCCATGCAAGTATGGGACTAAATGCGAGTGCTCTGATCTCTGACCAGTCTGGTGTGCCAGACCGGTGCGCGGGTTAGGTGCGACAGGGATATGCGCCCCAGGGATTCTGGATCAGACTGTGACCTGAACTAGAACCCACCCAGTAGAGTTACAAGGGAGATTCATGCAAGTGCTAAAAGGGTCTATGCAATGATAAAAAAACTGGAAACATGCTGCGAGTGTATAAGGTCAAGAATCACCATGAAAACAAAGCATTTGAAACCAAGGCAAGTTGGTGGGTTCATGCATGAAAACGTATGAAATACTTAAGAACAAGCATGATCTGGATAAATCAAAATACGCGTAAGTGATGACCAAATGCGCATGCTTCTACGTGCAAGGGCATACATGGTGCATGGCAAAACACTAAGCATGGAAACAATTGCTCATGTTGATTATATGCTAGGAGTGCAAGCATGGATTAGTATGGAGATTATTTGCATAGGACAACAAGCATGATATTATGAAACTACAAATGCATGGAATAAAACAGATCATACGTAATGTTTAAAGCATGTTTTATTCAGTTCTGAAATGGCATTAAGAAAATAACAATGGAGGTTGAATGCCTACCTCACGAAGTGTTCCTCCTTTGCGATATCAGAGATAAGAAAACCTTTGTTGCTTTGGAAGGCTCTAGGACGCAAGGAGGTGCTCTAGGGAATGACAATAAGCCGCTGGACTGGTGGAGAAGCTCGTGCAAAGGTCGGGCTTTAGAGTAGAAAATGGCTGGGTGCAGGGATTTCTACTCAGGATTCTCAACTCTCAGGATTTCCGTCCTCTTTTCAAAGGCTACTTATGGGGGTCCTTTTATAGGGAACTCTCAGGGGTGAGTTACGGGAATAAGGAGAGCCTTGCAGACGAAGAGCTTGGAATATTCCACGGCACATTCGCAGCTGGAGGTAACAGCCAAGGAAGGTGGAAAGCCAGCAGCCACAGCCTACGCAGCGTTGTGCGCCAGGGATGTGCGCTGGGTAAGTGCGCCACCTATATGTGCTAGGGAAGTGCGCTAGGTTAATGTGCTAGGTTGGTGTGCTAGGTTGGTGTGCTAGCTAGGTGTGCTAGCTAGGTGTGCTAGCTAGGTGTGTTAGGTTGGTGCTCTCCCCTATTGGTCTGGTTTCTAAATGGGCTGCGGGCTTGCTGTGGGCTTAGGGTTGGTCTAAGGGTCAGCCATATCCAAAGCAACAATTGAAGCTTTATCATTGAATCACCTCAAAATCGGGGTGTCTACAAGTGGTCTAGGGTTGGTCTAAGGGTCTTCCTCTGAATGTGTGTGGCCTCCTCTTTATATAGGTGAACCCAACAATCCGGCGACCCAACAAACTCTGTAACAGAATGCTCTCACTCGTAACAGCCTGACCCACTCCTCTAACAAATTGGACGCTCCTCCTAACAGACTAACAAACATCTTTAACGGTTGTCCCCTCTTGTCCCCTTGGCTATCGGCAGGAGATCAACGACGATCCAGAGCTCCGACGATGGCTGATCGGACAATTGGAGCTGCTCTGTGGTGCTGGACTGATGGGGCTCGAGCTGGGCTAAACTCAGTAGGGAAGGAGGACTTGAGGCTAAACCATGAGAGATTAATGAAGGTCAAGTGGGTTCAGTGAGAGATGGGTGAAGAAGAAGAAGGGTTCAAAGAGGATGATTTACGTAATCTTAGTAAAAATTGGTAAATGGTTAATAGATGTGGAGATGAAGTAATGAAGTGTGGATTGGAAGAAAAGAGATGGGTTAGATTGTTCATGGTGAGCCTTCACGGGCTTGTGAGCTTCATAGGCCTCTATGGGCCTATGTGGGCCCCCATGGACCCAGATGGGTTTAGGTGGGCCCAAATGGACCAAATGGGTCTTCATGAATTAAATGGCTTGATGAGGGTTTGAGTTCTGCTACCACATCTCCATCCTGCAAAATCAGAAATTGGGGTGTCTACAGTAGGTTATGTGCAACAGTGTTGACATAGCAAATGTGTAAAAAGGAAACACTCATTATACAAAGGCATGCATGCAAGAAAGACACCACTTATAAAAGGGACAACCAATGTAAGGCAAGGAAATAAGCAAGCAAGGGGGAAAGCCAAAGTAAACGAGAAATTCAAAACAAAAGCCGAGATCTGGTTATCCCCAATGAAGTCGCCAGTTCTTGTAACCATGCCAGCGATAGCCTCGGCATTAGCGCGAAAGGCCAAATGCGCGAGGATCGGCAAAGTCATGGCAAAAATAAAAATGAAGTGCAGGAGTCGCCACCTAGTCTATTTAAAAACGGAAGACGAGGAAAACTGCTTAAAACACTCAAATCATGCAAATAAGCCAATGGAAAGAAGGTCATAAACCAAGAAAATTGGGTAAGGATCCCTATTACGCACGAGGAAGGTATTAGGCACCCTCGTGCACCCGAAAATCGGTCTTTTAATGGGTTTCTCGTTTACTTATATGGAATGTCGGCTTTGCAGCCTTTTCTGTACGTTCGAGGGCGATATGCAATGCCATGCTAAGTGAATGGTGTCTTATGCTAAATAGGAGTGCATGGGTTGTAGGGTGTGTCCTAATGCTCAGAAATGTCACCCGTGTAATGGGACAAGCCTCGGTGCAAGGATATTGCACGGAAATGATCAAAAGATCTAACAACATCAAGTGATTTTCATCCTTACTTTACTATATACGAAATATGATCTACTATGCATGGAATGGGCTAAAAACAGAATTGGGTCTTCCTGCTATATCGAGGAAGAAAACCAGAAGCAAATCAGAACGGGAAAACATGCTAAAAATCATGCGAAAAGCTGTTGTGTGCTACTGAAAAAACAGGCTGATGTGCTTGTTTGGTGCGCTAGACTGGTGCTCTAGTCTAGTGCGCCACCTAGGTGCTCTAGTGGGGCTAGGAAGATGTGCTGAGGAAAACACCAGAAATCCATGCAGTGCAATGTAATAATGTGTGCCAGAAAGTAATGCAATGTAAAGTCTTTGTAAACTCGGAAAATATACTTTGAAAATCTAGAAACATGCAAGCATGAGAAGATTTATGGACCTTGTGTTCAAGGGCTGCAAGCCTCACACAAGATCACATTCTATTCATGCTAAATGAAAGCAACCAAGTTCGGCCATGTCACATGGATCATGGGCTGATGCATAAGAATCTCCATATAGGAGTAAGGGGCAATCAGCCTACCAGTTTTCAGTCATGGGTTGAGCATGCAAAGTGTAAAAAAGTCTTAAAGCAGTATCATCTTAAGCTGAAAACATGCATGCAAAGACATATAACATCAGAGAATTCACACCAGGAAAATTAGAGTAAAAATCATTCGAGAAACCGTGCAACTTGAGATGCAAACATGGTGATTTGCTCTCTGACCAGTCTGGTGCACCAGAGTGGTGCGCTGGTAAGGTGTGCCACTCTGGTGTGCCAGGTTGGTGCTCCCCAGAAAACCTAAATCAGACTGCAGTTTGATTCAGAATCTGGTCCAATTTTCAGAGATCAATGATTTTCTTTAATCAGATCAGGTATGCAGGTGATAAAATAGAAAACATGATAAGATACAAACAAATAGAAATCTTTTATTATTTGGTTCCAAATTATGCAAATCATGGGCTGAAATACTTGCATGGGATTCTAAAAGATAGGAAATGAATGGGTGAACCTAACAGCCATAAGCAAATGATAAATATACAGAGATTATACTTGATGCTTATTTCGTAGCATGCATGTTCATGAATCATGGTTCCTTGTGTAAAGAAACAGAGAAAAAAAACAACTCATAGGAATTACATGATGCAGATTTTTATCATCTAGATTTTACATGTAGAGTATATTGCATATGAAACGAGCATCTTATCATAAAACTCTCATGTAAACAGCAACAAGTCAGATTATATGTGAAGTTCAAGGCATGTTATATTCAATGCAAGAACTAAGATTAAAAGTAAAAAAAGGAGAGGGGCTTACCTTGTCCAAGGTGTTCCTTCTTAGAAAACCCAAGATAATATGAACCCTGTTGCTTTGGAAAGGCTGGAGGTGCTTTAGAATGTAAGAGAATATTCAAGAACACGAGAATGGGTTGCTGGAATCAGTAGATGGCTTTCTTAAGATCTTGAAATCAGTAGCTAGCTTGCTCAAGATCTCTAAATGGTGCCCATGGGGGTCATTATATAGGATTTTGCAAAGGTAACTCCCATGGAATGCAAGTAGCCTCGTAAACGAAGAGCCTCACGCAGATTCCATGGCATATTCGCTGGTGAAGGTTACAGACATGGGAGGTGGAAAGCCAGCAGTCAGTAGTCTGAGAAGTGGCTGTGCGCCAGGATGGTGCGCCAGCCTGGTGCTCCAGCTAAGTGTGCCACTGTAGTGCTTCTGCTCGGTGCTCTAACTTGGTGCTCTCCCCTACCTGTCTGAATTTCTAATTGAGTTGCGGGCCTACTATAGGTTTGTGGTTGGTTTAGCTGATGGGATTCAAAAGTGGTTGAGCTTGCCACATCCAAAGCAACATCTTGGAAGTTTATCTATGAGCCACCTTAAAATCAGGGTGTCTACACTATCATAAGGATATTTTTCTTATGTAAAGCTCAAAGCCTTGAAGCATACCAGCGGGGGAGAGTGTCAACGGGAGGTGGAGGAGGACGGGTTGCGTCAGTGGGTTAGGGCGCGGGGGAGAGGAAGACGGGCGTCGGTTGGTTGAGGACGACGACGATGGCGTTGCGTCGGAGGTGGAAGACGACGGCGCTGCGTCAGCGGGTCAGGGCACGGGGGAGACTGATTTCCGTCGACGGGTTTAGGGCATAGAGGAGAGGCGTCGACGGGTTGAGGAGGAGAACGTGGGAGAGAAAGAGGGCCAGAGGTGAGAATTGTGGGAGAGGGAGAGAGGCGAGGATCGTGGAGGTGGGCTGTCGAAGGAAACGAGAGGGAGAGAGGCGAGGATCGCACGGTCAGAGGTGGGAAATGAGAGGGGTGAGAATTTGCTGAAATTCCACGAAGAGGGGTGAGAAATGAAAAGATTTGATCATTATATACTCTAGAAAGTAAAGGAAATAGATTTCCTTTGAAATCATTTCCAGTCAAGTGCACAAACAATATTATTTTGTATAATCAACAGAAAATGAGATTTTTATCAGATCATTTCCTATACTTTCTAGGTATACAAATTCCTCCTTAGAGTCAAGTTAATGTTTGACTTTGGACTCATTCTAGTTGAATAAGGACTTTCCATCGAACCTAATGCAAACTCTTAAGAGAGGAAATGGAAAGATAATAACTGTACTCTTTAGCTACTGTGGGCTGTGACTGCTAATATTTTTTGGTAAACTCTTAGGTCTTGTTTTTTTTTTATAATCATGCCCTTTTTGTTACTGTAACAACTCTATGGCCTTTATTTGTTACTGTATACAATTCAAGTAATATTTGTTATAGTCCTTTTGAGACTCTGATACTTCTGTTTAATTTCTTGACGATGGTACTCATCGTCAAGTTTTTTGATTAATATAACCATTACCGTTTTAAAAAAACACTATTACCCTTATCTCCACGTATGACTGAATGTATTCGGCTACGATCCGATTTCAGGAAAAAGGGGGGAAAAAAAAAGGGAGGGGGAAAAAGAATATCTCTATGTTAATCATAGTAATAAAACAAAGATTAAGTGAAGAGTCGTGGGAAAGGCAGAAGGATCCAGGAAGGCCTGGAAGCTTCATCAGGCGCTGCCACGTTTTTCTCAGGGAAAGGGGGAAACCCTCCGAAACTCCCATTCCCCCTTTCCTCATGTCCGCCGCCGCTTGTTCAATTCAATCGTCTCGGTTGTGCTCCGGTTCTGATTCACTCAGGTAAATTTCTCCTCCTCTTATTTTCAAAAAAAATTCCTCCTCCTCTTCCTCGCTCTCTCCTTCTACCCCCAAATCTCCACCAGATTTAGATCGATATAGGTCAAACCACCCACTTCTGTGCCAAAACCGAATCTTGCGTGTTAAAATCTTGTTTTTTTTTTTTTTTTTCCTTTTTTACTTTCCTTTAGGATGTAGGTTTGTTGTCAAATCAATTGGCATTTGGTGGTTCTGTTAACCTCGATTTGTCGGCGTTTGTCCGATGGTGAAAAGGAAATTGCTTTTTGATGGGTATTCGTTTGTTGGATATTTTGATTGGATTTCGATGGCTTGGAATCCAATTTTGTCTTCTTCAAGGTTTTTTTTCTTCTTTTTCTTTTTCTGTTGCCTTTCCGTGATGTTTAATTCTTTTTCTGATCGCGAAGTCGATTCACATGTGCGTGCCTGTGAGGTTGTGAATCATCAATTAGCTTATAAGAGAAAGGCTTCTCCTTGGTTTGAGTTCGATGTTAGGCCTCAAGAAGACATTATCCCCAATAGAAGATTTTTCAACTTTTAGGAGCCACATCGATCTGATGATGAAATGTTTCAAGTTTTCTGGATTGGTTGACATGCTAAACTTGCTGCTACCTTGGCTTTCTTGTTGGGAAAGTTTTGCATGATACTTTGTCATGATTGGTTGATATCGATGTGTCAACTTTCATCAACTTTCCGTTGTGGTTGCAGGGTACAGAGACTGATCTCCGTGATAAGCGTATGGCAAGTGGAATTGGGGAGTTTACTTGCCGGCAGCCCCAGGGGGCTAATTATTCTTCAAGCAGCGGCAGCAACAACAATGAAGCTGGCAACTTCGAATGCAACATTTGCCTCGATTTGGCTCAAGATCCGATCATAACTCTCTGCGGCCATCTCTTTTGCTGGCCTTGCTTGTATAAATGGCTCCACATCCATTCCCACTCGCCAGAATGCCCTGTTTGCAAGTCTGTCATACAGGAAGAGAAACTAGTTCCGCTATACGGCAGAGGGAGTACTTCTTCGGACCCACGTTCTAGATCGGTACCGGGTGTTGAGATTCCCCAACGTCCGACCGGACAGAGGCCTGAGACAGCCCCGGCACCAAATCCAAACCATTTCCCTCAGCAAGGGTTTGGATTCATGGCCGGTTTTCCACCGATGGCCACCGCGAGGTGGGGGAACTTTGCATTCTCTGCCGGTTTTGGAGGTTTGTTTCCATCCCTCTTTAATTTCCACTTGCACGGGTTTCCTGATGCGACTGCATATGGAGCTGCTCCTGGTTTTCCTTACGGATTCTCAAATCAGTATCATGGTGGGCATGTGCATGGATTCCCTCCTCGCAGCAATGCAGTGGGTCAGCAAGCTGACTCCAATTTGACAACACTGTTTCTCATTGTTGGTGCACTTGTGGTCTTTGCACTTGTATGGTTGTAGATAGTTGGGATGATCTAGTTTTAATGGTTTTTGACATTAACTTGTTTGAAATGCTTCGGAACTGTGAGCCTTTCTCCTGTTATTAGCCCATCAATGTGTTGCTTAAATGCGTTTTATTATGTTTTGCATCTTATGGGGTGAACTATCCATCTTCACTCTAGAATTCTGGAATGCTGTTTCAGTTAGAAGCGTACATTTTGCAACGTATGATGTCATTTGGGTCTTGTGAAGTCCATGCTTCTGTTCTTTCGTTTGCTGGATGCAAATCAAGCGCTTTTTTAAAGCATACGCATTTGAGTTTATCTTGCACATTAAGAGTTCCTGCACTCTTTTAAACATTTTATAGGCTTAGAATGCATGTTGAAAACATATAGAAATTGAAACTTATAGAAGTGTACAAGGTTGTTCATTGGTCTGCATTTATTTTCTTTGATATCAATGAAACTGTTATGAACCGGAGGTATTTGGTACTGCTACCGTGTTTGATGTGATATTTGTTTATTGGTCTGTGACTTTGTGAGTTCGGATGGAGTTCAGAAAACTTGATGTTGGCAAATTTTAATGTTTACCCTTCACCTTTCAATTTCATTATCAATAATTTGGAATCTCGCATTGCTAAAGGGAAATGTGATTCCTATCATATCATGATTGACAAACCCTCTAATTTGACTTAAACGTATATCAACTTTGAAGTAGTAAAAGTGAGAGACAATATGGACGCATCTGTATTCCTTGGTAATAGGATAAAAACAATTTCACCTTGGGAACCCTAGGGTTTTTTTCCTCTCTAAGGAACCTTTTTTTTCAATGTTTGAAGATAAGGAGCCCCTTCTTTTTTATTGAAGACAAAGGAATTGCTATTGTTTGGAAGGATTTTTTCTGACTCTTGCCTGTATTGGAAATGAAAGATGAGAGAGCTTCATTTTAGACAATATACCTGAAAACAGACTATCTTAGAATACTTCTCCATTATAAGGAAGGAATAAATTCCCATAATTTTAATATTATTCATAGGGAGTATCATATCATTGTAGTTCTAACACGCAAATAAACAGTGGTACACTTCATTTGCTAATACAGAGAGATAGCATTTACTCAAAGAAAATAACAAATTTCAGACTAGTAGAGGCTTCTCTGCTTCAGCAAACCCTTCATATTCTTCTTCATGGCTTGCTTTCCCACCGCGCATGAATTTGTAGTAGGCGTATTGCATGATGATCTATGCAAAACTTAGTTAAGGAACTTGATTATAATAATATCAATAATCATGGAGAAATATAGAAGCAGATGTTCTATATAAGGGAAACCGTCAGAAAAGGATACAAATAAATCCAGCAAAACACAAACTACTGCATCCAACAACCATGGTGCATTAGACTTTATCCTTGTCCATTCAGCACTTCTCACTAGGATGCTACATTACGTAGAAATTTGTTAATTTGTCAATATATTAGATGTTAGCGAGACAGAGAGAGAGAGAGAGAGAGAGAGAGAGAGAGAGAGAGAACCTTCCCACATAAGTAAAATTTGCAATGAGGGAAAACAGGAACATTAAGGGATTTAGACCCTACACAAAAACAAACATATAAATATCAATTGAAATCATAAGAAATACTGCACCTAAACTTCTGAAAGACGCCATACCTCCACGCTTCCTCGTTTTATCTGATCAATAACAAAAATAAATAAATTAGAAATTACCAAGTCCAAACTTACGAAATATCTTATAGTTGCTTACTTTTCCCAATATCTAGAGAAGTTACTATATACAAAATTATTTCTATAAATTTTTTCTGATAACATGCTTTGAACTCACATTCAAGTAGATTTGTGGTAGCCGGCCACCCATGTATATTGCTGCCATGATCCATCCTAACCAAACTCCAAACAGGTTACTCTTTGGTTCTGTTTCCTGTGATAAAATACAAATCAAGCATCACTACTTAATATTGTTATTGCATAAAGCACTTTTTAAAATTAAAAATATTTCTTATAAGGGGATTTTTTTTTTATGTTGCTTGAAAACATACCTGTAGCAACCTCCTCCCAAGTAAAACCATTTGTCCTTCCATGAAAGCATTTGTCCCAGTAGGCAAGCTCATAGAGCCAGCCAGAAATGTACCATATCCTGCCTGTGATAAGAAGAAAGTGAATATATTATAGTTTTCTTGTTTCTTGACCTTTCTACAAAAATAACTGAAGAGGAGAAGAAGAGTAAGAGCCCAACATT
>JAMKQA010013925.1:0-11127 GCA_024699735.1 Posidonia australis
ACAGGTGCTACAGTAATTACTACTGTTTTGTCATTAGAGACAAATCGAACCAAGATATGGCATCTCAAAATGAGACACATGAGCGAGAAAGGTATGACCATCCACGACAAAAGAGGACTTATTAATATTCAAAAAGTAGGTAAATTAGATTTCTATGAGCATTGCATTTTTAACAAGCAGAAACGTGTTAGTTTTGGTATAGTTGAGTATAGAATGAACGACACATTAGATTACATTCATTCTGATTTGTAAGGTCCTTCCCAAGTCTCATTTAAAAGTAGTGTGAGATACAAGTTAACCTTCATTGATGACCATTCTAGGAAAGTGTGAATTTATACTATTAAATCCAAAGATGAAATATTTAAACACTTCAAGCAATGAAAAACACTTATTAGGAATAGATTAAGAAAAATATCAAGAGGTTGAAAATTGATAATGACTTAGAGTTTTGCTTATTAGAATTTAATGAGTTCTACAAGAATAAAGGCATTGTTAGACACCGTACTATAAGACATACATTACAATAAAACGGAGTTATAAAGTGAATGAATAAAACTTTATTGAGGAGAACACGTTACATGTTAAATGTCAGTTTGTCGAAAGATTTCTAGACGGAAGCTATTGCTACATTGACATATTTAGTCAATCATTCTTCCTCATTAGCCATAAATAGCAAGACATCAGAAGAGGTATCGTCTGGCCACCCTTTTGATTATTCTAAGTTAAAGAATTTTAGTTGTCTTGCTTATGCACATATAAATCAAGGAAAATTGGAACCTAGATATATTAAATACATTTTTGTTGGTTATGTCTCTAGAGTGAAAGGATAGATTATGGTGTTTGAATCCTAAGTCACACAAATTGATTATTAAGAAAAATATCATGTTTAATGAGTCTACTATGTTGACTTCCAAGAAAAATTCTACTTTTTGTTCTTCTGATATAGGCACAAATGAAGGTATCAATGAGTAGGTGAAGCTCAAGTTGAATTTCCATAATTTAATATAGCTACATAATAACCACTTTCTTGGTTTGGAAAAAGAAGAGGAAAAAATTACAGTAGAAGAAGAGAATTGCATTGCAAGGAGGCATGAACAAAGAGTGATCAAGCCACACTCTAGATACGTAGAGTCTGCTTTTGCAAATGCATTATCGGTAGTCAAGGAGACTTATTATGTAAGAGAGCTAAGTAGTTTTTCAGAAGCTGTTTTATCACAAAAGTATACAAAATGGTTGAGTGCTATACATTTTGAGATGGAATCTCTTCACAAAAACCAAACATGGGATTTTACTCCTCCGAAGGGATAGAAAGTTATCTATTGCAAATGGGTTTTCAAGAGAAAAGAAGACATTTTAGGACTTGCAGATGCAAAGTACAAGGCAAGGTTAGTTACTAAAACTTTAACTAGGTGGAAAGTATTGATTATAATGAAATTTTCTCACTTATTGTGAAGCACACTTCCATTCAAATCCTATTGGCTATAGTTCTAGTGAATGATATTAATTTAGAGCATTTAAATGTGAAAACAACTTTCTTGCATGGGAATTTGAGGAGCAAATATACATGTAGCATTGTGAAGATTTTGCAGTTGAAAGAAAAGAAAATCATGTTTGCCTATTGAAGAAATCCTTAAATGGACTGAAGCAATATCTAAAGTAATGGTATTAGAGATTTAACTCTTTTATAATTGTACAGAGATTAAACAGGAGCAAATATAATGCTTGTGTCTACCTGAGAAAGCTAGATGATGAATCCTTCACTTATGTGTTGCTTTATATTGATGATATGTTGATTACAACTAATAATAGATTTAAAACGAATAAATTGAAGACTCTACTTGACAGAGAATTTGAGATCAAAGACTTAGGAGTAGCAAAGAAAATTTATGTCATGAAAATACATAGAGATCAAAGGGGTGGAAAGTTGTACTTGAGTCAAAAGAGCTACTTGTTAAAAGTGTTGGAACATTTTGGTATGTCAGATGCCAAAAGTGAGAATGTTCCATTAGGATCTCATTTCAAAATCTTAACAGAGTCATGTCCACAGACGGAGGATGAGCACGAGTTTATGTCACAAGTTCCCTACTCCAACATCGTTGGGAGTATCATGTATACTATGATTTGTACACGTGCAGACAATGCCCAAGTTGAAAGTGTTGTTAGTAGATACATGTTTAATCCAAGCAAAGAACATTAACAAGCAGTGAAATGTATTTTAAAGTAACTACGTTGTACTATTAGTGTCTGTTTGGAGTTTGGGAGGAGTAAAGATAGTCTGGTTTGCTATGTTAATGCAGATTATGTTGGTGACCGTGATAAGAGAAAATCTATAACAGATTATGTATTTTCTATCGGCAAAAGCACAGTAAGTTTGGAAGGCCATGTTGTAGAACATAGTGACACTATCTACTACAAAGGCAAAATATATGGCAATAACAAAAGGAATTAAAGAGACAATGTAGTTAAAAGATTTATTTGCAGAGCTTAATCCTAGCCAGAAGGTGATTGTTATTCACTATGATAGTCAAAGCACTATTCACTTAACAAAGAATCAAATGCACTATAAGAGGACAAAGCATATTGATGTCAAATATCACTTCATACGTGAGGTGATTGTATAAGGAGACATTCAAGTGACGAAAATTGGCACAACAAATAATCTGATTGATATGATGACAAAGTTTTTTCCTTTGATTAAGTTCAAAGAATGTGTGAACTTGATTGACTTATGTAGTATGTGATATAGCCAATCTAGTAGAGAGAAATGAAAATTGATCACAATCATGATGAAAGAAATGGAATTGCAAGTTAAGATGGAGAATTGTTGAATATGCCTTGAAGTAGTGTGACGGATGTCTGCACAAACATCCACTGTTTCATTGGTTCGTCACAGAGAATTTGCACACCTCTGCTAGAGACGTCTATCAACACGCTAGGTTACCATGGGAGATTTGTAGACTTCCACTCTAGACAATGGATGTCTGCTAGTGCACAATTTCAACATAAGAAATTTGCGAACATTCGTTCTTTCATAGAACTAAATTAGGGGATTTGCAGACGTCCACAGAAACGTCCGTTTCGAGAAAGTTTTGTTATAGATTGACCTGTTTTACTCCTTATATAAATATACCATTGTGTTGGAGTTACAGGGTATTGAAAATCTTCCAATCCGAAACATATCTTGAATCTTTGGTGCCAATAACTCTTTTTAGGGTGAAGATTTTTTATCTTCTTCTCCTTCAATCCTCTATATCTTGTACTCATCTTGGATTCATAATAAAATCTCATTCTACTCCAAGAACATAGACTTATTCGATCAAATTTAGTAGATCCTTATTTTACGTGTGTACCTTCTTATTTGTATTTTTTTTAAAAGAAGATCATTTTCCTAACATATTTGAATCACTTTATTTCCAATGTACGGGTTACCAAAATAATTTTTGTGCTGCAATCAATTCAGATATCACACTAACCAATTTATTTGATGTAGATTTCAACGTACAACAAGGCTATTGATTGATTAAGACGTTGCAATCCTGAGAAGATGAGAACCTCGCATAGGAGAAAACCCTCGCGTAGGGGAAAACCCTGCGCCCTTCGCTCCCGTGATCTCCTGAACAAAGCTTCTTCCTTCGACTAGCTGGCCTTCAAGAGCCGTCTGGTTGAAGATGTTGACCTTGAGGACGTAGAATATCACCCTCCCCGTCGCAGGTCAGCCAAACACTCCCCCTGTCTTTCTGGCGACGGCGCTCAGGTATGTGTTTCCGGGAAACTGCTGTTTCCTCCCGCTAGGCCCCTAGTCTCCTCTGATGTCCCTTTTGATACCGCATCGGAAGCATCTTGTTTGGTAGTTCGAACGAGGGGATTTAGTGTATTTTGGCCAGATCAGGGGCGCTTCTTTCTATTTCAATTTGCACCGGAGGTGGCGCTACTCTCTGGGCGGAAATTTGTGTCTAGATGGGACAGGATCTTTGATAATTTTTTTATACCTGCTTGTTTTCCATGTTATTTTCAATTTCTGAGTAGGTGTTCCCTACTGCTTGAAAGGAATCTTGATATCTTTTGGGCTCCTTCCGGTAGATTTGTCACCCATTTTTCAGACATTGATTTTCCTAGCAAGGGGAGGGATTTTCTCTCCGATCGGCCCGTCAGGGTAGTTATTGGTGCTACTCACTACGATTCCTCTCAGGAGGTCGCGATTTGTGGTGAGCCTGACTTTTTCGTTTTCCCTTCTCTAGAGGAGCCTTCTCCTTCCTCTTCCTCTACCTATTCTTGGGCTGCGCCCTCGTTGGAGTCGTCTCTTTCCCAGGCCCCATCTGACGGTTGTTTGTTCGTCGCCCTTGGGTCAAATGCTCAAGGCTCTGACAGGAGAAACTAGGCTCTGACATATTTTCCTGGCGCTTCGAGTTCCATGTGGGATTACACGGTGTATTCGCCACCAATTATCACAATCAATCCCAGTTTTACGCATATTTCTGAGAATATTAGTCGGTTAGAGGATACTATCTCAGACGTTTCTGTTGATTATGCTAATACGTTTTTGCCTGCGAACCTTTTAGCTTCCCCAGGAGACGGCTCCATCTACAATGGCATTAACTCTTGCCGTATTTGTCCCTCTCACGACAATAATTTTTCTCAAGTGGCATTTAATTCCTCTACAAACATACCTCGACATATCGTGCATATCGCACCATATCTCTGACTCAAAGATCCTCTCTGACAGCGGCCATCTGCCTCATACTTCTCCCCCCTCTCCTATTCCTTGCAAAATAAGCATCCCAGGAAATAGAAATAGATTTGCTCCACTTTCTTCCCCTGTAAGATCCCCCACCCTACCTTTCCAAGCTTGGTTCCTCGCACGAAAACTTTCCTTCCTCTGTCTCGAAAGAAGGTTGGAACGTGGTGTCCAGAATGAGATCCGCCTCCCCCTAGGTAATTTTCTGTCGCTCTACTGGGAGATGTTTTAACTGTGGTCTTAGAGGACATAAAAAAAAAAACGATGTAAGTTTGTTGGAGTTTGTTTCAAATGCAAAGCTCCCACTCATTCTGTAGCGATTTGTAAATTTTTTCAGGCCGCTCAACCTTCTATACGGCAAACTCATAATATGGCTAGTATGACCACTCTTTATCCTGCAACTTTACCTCCTTCCGAAGCAGTGTGTGATCGTTTCTTTGTCCTTTCTCGGAGTGCCATAGTCACCTCCCACTTTACCCAGCTAACTCAACAAATATTAGCTATTCATATCAAGGCATGTTGGCCTTGCGCTTCTGAAATAGAGGTCCAAGCATTCTCTTCAGGCAAATTTCTGCTAATCTTCCCTTCAACCAAAGTTAGGAATGACTGTCTGAATATGTATGGTGCATCCTTGCAAATGATCTCAGCCTCCTTTATCCCATGGTCCCCTAACTCCAACGTTGTTCACACTCTCAAGGAAGAAGGGGAGTGGATTAGATTAGAAGGCACCCCTCACCATCTTTGGAACGTGGATATTTTTCATCATATGATCTCTGGTTTGCTGAATTACTCGAAGTTGACCTATCTATGGATTCTGCAAAATCTTTAGGGTATTCCCAGATTCAAATCAGGGTTCATCCAAGCAAAGACATTCTGACTGTCGTTTCTTTGCTTTTGGTAGCTTGGTATACCCTATTCAATATAGGAGAAGCTGGAATATTTGCCCTTCCAGCTCCTCCCTTTCCAACCCATGAGCTCCTTCCCTGCTTGGCCTTCTAAGACCCTACCATCCTCATCTGGTTCTACTGGTCTCCACCCTACTCGTAAGTCATTCAAGAATAATAAGGGATGGAGGGGTGGGAAGAGTAACAAAAACCCTAAGGGTGGTAAGAACGTTTGGACCAGACCCATTAGTCCCACCAT
Organism: Posidonia australis; assembly: GCA_024699735.1. Classification (NCBI taxonomy): domain Eukaryota; kingdom Viridiplantae; phylum Streptophyta; class Magnoliopsida; order Alismatales; family Posidoniaceae; genus Posidonia; species Posidonia australis. The sequence continues at coordinate 5,879 of JAMKQA010013925.1, forward strand.
TCCCCCTTCTGTAACTTCTGCGGGCATCTTGCCCACTCCGTCTCCTAACTCAGGTGTTGAACATGACCTTTGCCCCACTCCTGGGGTCAGTCCGTCTATAGATGAAGCATCCAGATTTGTGGAAGCTGAAATCAAAGCAAGAAATCTATCTCTGGCTAAATTTAAAAAGGTGCTCACTGTATTCGACTGTTTGGAGAAGGACGACATGGCTGGTCCTTCTGAAGTTGCCTCAGATACCCACCCCGCCACTCCAATACATGCCCCAGGTACAAGTTTTTCTCCCTCTGTCAATTCAGGCTCTTTGAATACAGATTTACATCTTGATAAATCTAATTCAGCTAATTCTAGTTTTGATAGCTCACGTTCAGATGAGAATACTAGCAATTTGGTGCATGCTCTCACTTGGGAGTCATATGAGCATTTCATTCATTTTTGTGAGAAATTGGGTATTTTACTGAATGACACAGTAGAGGCAAAACATCTCCTGGACTCTATTAGGAAAGATCAAGATCTTCCTAGGATCAACTTAAAGAACAATGCAGATTTGGTTGAGGGCTTTGCCTCTCTCTCTTTATCCACCAATTATTTATAATTATTTCAGCTTGGAACATTAAAGGGTTGGGCTCTAGAGTAAAAAAAAGAGTCATTAATAATTTAGTTAAAACTAATAAATGTAACATTTTAAGTGGTCTTTTATCCCTTCGATAGGTTCCTCTGGGGGGATTCTAATTGGATGGGATAATAGAGATATTACATTGGTTAATAGTATTGCTGCTTCATATAGTCTATCCTTACACTTTAGAAATCTCTATGATGGATTTGACTGGTGGCTTACAGGTGTCTATAGTCCTTGTGATCACAGACACAAAACTGAATTTATCGAGGAACTTAACTCCATAAGCACAAGGGTGAACTCCAAGTGGGTTATTGGTGGAGACTTCAATTTAGTTAGATATCCCTATGAATATTCTACTAGATGTACCATATCTTCTGATATGAATCTCTTCAATGATTTTATAGATAGTAATTTTTTACTGGATTTATCCCCAAGTAATTTTAAATATACTTGGCCCAACATGCAATCCCAGCCCACCATGGTCAGACTTGATCGTTTCCTCATATCACTTGCCTGGGCTGATAAATTCCCCAATGCTTATTGTTTGGGCAATTCTAGGATGGCATCTGACCATATTCCTATCACCCTTAACACTACTCCCATAGATTGGGGTCCTATCCCTTTTAAATTCTATAAATCTTGGCTTCTTATTGAGGGATTTGCATCCTTCATAAAGAATTGTTGGCAAAGATCCCACAACATCTGCCTCTCCAACACCCCTGTTGTAAAATTTGCATTTAGACTGAAACTCTTAAAAAAGCAGATAAAATGTTGGATTAGGCCTGTTAAGGAGGCTCAAAATAACAGATTATTATATATTGAATCTCAAATTGCTTCCATTGATGCTCAGGTAGAATATTACCAGTTACAAGATAACCTTTTGATTTTTAAGAGAGATCTTTTGAATGAACACTACACCTTGCTTAAAAAACAAGAAGTTTATTGGAAGCAAAAGTCCAGAATCCTTTTGCTTAAAGAAGGGGATTTAAACACATCCTTCTTTCACAATATGGTTAAGTATAGGAGGAGAATGAATGCCATTCATTCCTTGAAGATTAGGGACAACATTTCCTATTCTCCCACAGTTATATCCAAAGAAATAGAGGAACACTTCACCAAACTATTCAATAAACCTAAAGGTTATACTCCAACTTTGAATTGGGACAAATTAATTCCTACAAAAATTCAAAATCCAGAGAACTTGGAAGAAATCTTTTCTCTAGAATAAAATTACAAAAATGTTAAATTACTATCTGGAGATAAGGCCCCTAGTCCGAATGGATTCCCCCTGTGCTTTTTCCATCAGTTCTGGAATTTTTTGAAATTAGATATTCTTGAAATATTCGATAGTTTACATACTTCCTCAGATATTGAGTTTCTAGCACCCATCAATCAAACCTTTATCTCCCTTATCCCTAAATTGGAGAGTACCAATGTATTAGAGACTTCAGGCCTATTAGCCTTGTTAATAGTCTGTACAAAATCATAACTAAGACTCTGGCTTCTCGACTATCCCCTGTTATTGATAAAGTCATTGATAATTCCCAATGCGCCTTTATCCCTAGAAGATATATAGGAGATTGTTTCTTGATGGCTCAAGAAACACTAAACTTTATGAAAGTGGGGGGCATCCCGGGGTATGTGCTAAAACTGGAGTTTGAGAAAGCATTTCATAACGTTAATTGGGAATTTTTACTGGATTCCTTATCAGGATTAGGTTGCAGCCCCAAATGGACAAACTAGATTAGGATGTGCATTTCTTAAGTCAGATTTTCTAATTTGATAAATGGCTCTCCCAAAGGATTTTTCAAAGCTTCTAATGGTTTAAGACAAGGTGATCCATTATCCCCCCTTCTATTTATTGTTATTACTAACATCCTAAATAGGATGCTATCCCTTGCTGTGAACAACAACTTGATTGTGGACATTCAGCTGCCTAATGGTGGACCACACATACTTAATATACAATATGCTGATGACACGATATTATTTCTAGCAGCTACTGAAGAAAATATAATTAACATCAAGAGGACTCTGTGTTGTTTCCAATCCTGTTCTAGATTAAAGATAAATTTCCAAAAATCATCTCTCACTGATGTAGGGGTTGCTGATGAATCCACCATCAGATCCTCTCATATTCTTGGCTGTTCCACATCCCCCCTTCCTATCAGATATGTAGGTTTACCATTACATTATAGGAAGGCAAATGTCTCAGATTGGTCCCCAGTGATCGATAAAATCTCAAAAAAACTCATAATGGATGGGAATTATAAACATTAGAAGTTTCAATATAGCCCTAAAATCAAAGCTGCTATGGCAACTACTCTCTAACACACACTCCCTAAAGTAGAAAGAGATTATAAAGGCTAGATATTTTTCTCGATCATGGCCAAGGACACTTCTAAATTCCTCAACAGGGAGATCATCTCCACTTTGGCAAGAAATAAAGAACTGCTTCAATTTTCTAAATAGCTTCACTACATTCCAAGTCAAAAATCGGAACAGCATTATTTTCTGGGAAAATAAATGGTGGTGTGGGGAAAAACTAAAACATTACCTGCTAGATCTTTTTAAGTTGGCTAAATTTAAAAAGGCTTCAATAGCAAAAACAGTGGCAATTTATAGAGCAGATTTTAATAAATTATTTATTAATCCTTCTTCATATGATAATTTAGACAAAATTCAATCCCAGGCAGACATACTTACAGATATTCTAAGAACCATAACGCTATATCCTGAGGAAGACACTTTGGAATGGACCCCCTCTACAAACTACTATACTGTCAAATCAGGATATCATGTTATAAATGATGGTGGACTTAGATTTCAATTTCATAATGAAATTTGGCTCAGTTGGGTCCCCTTAAAGGTTAAATTATTTTCCTGGTTGGTATTATTCAATAAGGTTTTAACTAAAGTCAACCATTGTAAAAGGGATTGGATTGGTTCGGATATATGTACCTTTTGCAGAGGTTTTGAGGAAACCACTAATCATCTTTTTATTACTTGTCAATTTGCTACAACTATATGGTATTCATTTATTAAGAGACCACTATATCCTGCTATATGTTCTATTCCTGACTTATTTGAATTCATTCCCATCCAATTATCTGACTTCCCTCTTAAAGGCAGTCACACTTTGATTCAGATTATTTTGTAGTTTATATGGAAAGAGCGGAATAACAGAATATTTAGGAGATCATGTAAAACTCCTCTGATTATTATTAACGAAATTTTATCTGTTTGTTATTCCTGGATTTACAACTTGGGTATAGGTTTTGAACAAGAAGAGGCCCTCCATGCCATAGCAGCCATGGATAATGAAAGGGCTTTGGAACACACAACTCATGCTCCGCAAAACAACAAGGCTCAGGATTCCTACCAGCCTACCAGGAATGCTGAGGATAATACCCCATCTTTTGATTAATCTCTTGTTGATCGAACTATATTGTTCTGATTTTTTTTTGAATACTTTGTTTCGACCTGATATTGGCTATGTTCTTTTTGGGATTTGGAATCTTTTGTTCCAATTGGTCTGTAATTGATGATGAACAGTACTGTGGTACAGAGTAGTTGTAATTGTTTCCTAGATTAATTAATAGATTACTGTTTACAAAAAAAAAAAAAAACAAGGCTATTGATTCAATTGGTGATTTGCACTCGTGCACACGATTACAAGGTACAAGAGAGGGCCATACAATACTTAAAGATACTTAGCATTAGGGTCCTGCATTACACACAAACGAATTTCATTGTAACACGGGCTTATAAGTTGTAACGAAACATGATACACGAAAACAACAAAATCTAGCATTATCATGTACAAAGGGAACTGGGAGAGAGCCCTTTCAAAAAAGTTTCCTTTGACAAGCTTCAGGCGAACTCTGTTGAAATTACAAGAACATTGTAGCCGTTCCTTGCGAATTACCTCATAGCTTTATGTAAAGGAAAACCCAAAACTGATATCAGCCTTAAGGTTCATGGCATAATAACTTCGGACCAGAGTAATGTACCACCGTCCATCTTACAACAAACTAAGAATAAATATATACTGTGACAACAAATCTTTCCAAGCCAAGTTTGACCCTATTAGCTAAGAACTTTACTTGATGGCAAGCTACTGCTATCATAAAGTATGAATATTATCTATTGACTCATTACATCACTTCCCTCGGAGCCATTAGGAGATTCATCCTCAGATGCAAGTTCTCCATCGTTATCTTCGTTGGTATCCACACCATCACCACTTTCCTCATCGTTGTCTGTGTCCTGGTAGATTACAGGTGGAGGCATACTTTCTTCTTCATCTTCATCCACAAGAACCTACAGATAGGGGTGGCAATGAGTCAGGTCTGGGTCGGGTCTACCTATACCCAGACCCAAACCCATCATATTTCATGGGTCTGGGTCCGGGTCTGGGTCTGGGTCTGAAAATCAAGACCCAGACCCAAACCCAAACTCATGAAGATAATGGGTTTGGGTCTGGGTCCGGGTCTAACGGGTCCAGCAATCTTTTTCCATTTTTTTTGAAAAAATTAACTTTTCATTTAAACCAAAAACATTGTAAATAAACAATAGCAAGATTAAAATGTTAAACAATAGCAATGCTAAAAGAAGATGATTTCATAAATAA
>JAMKQA010013928.1:0-10449 GCA_024699735.1 Posidonia australis
GTGCAGGAATTGGAGTTTCTAGCCGCACATCGAGATCCTAGAGGTGAGCCTTGGTTACAGTCCTTTTGTTCTGTAATTTGTGTAATTAGGCTTGTGATGCTGTTGTTTGGTAGCGTGCCCGGGTTCGGGGCGTTACACAACTAGTGCATCCCACCCACGCTATCGAGTCACAGTGGTCGGATGGTTGGGCCGGAGTAGAATCTGCTGGATTGGACCTATGGCTATCACTTGATTACTTGAGCATTAAGGGCTTGGGCTTGGTATTTCAGATAAGTTTATGGTGGATTAATGGTTTTGGGTTGAGTTTAGGGTGTTAAGGTTGGTTTTGGGGTGTGAAATGAGTTTTGGTGTGGGGAAGTACGTCATTGTCGTTGATGCACTCTTTCGGAGAATTTCGCCAGTGAGTGGCTGCCAAAGTGGGGTGTCTACACTACGATAGGTAAAATAAAAAAAAATGCTACCAGAGAACCATGAATTGCCAAAAAAATACCACGAGATAGTGAAAATGATGAGAAAGTTGAGTCAACAAAGGTGAAGATTGATGCTTGCTAAGAACATCACATTATGTATTACAAGGAACACAAAGACAAATTAGAGTATCTAGAATGTCATGAGCCTTGTTACAAAAATTACTCAAATACAAGTGTACCTCATAGGGTACTTCGTTATTTCCCTTTAGCACTGAGACTCAAGATATTATATTATTGCAAAGAGACATCAAAAGATATGACATGGCATATAGATCACACACTAGACACTAATATGGAGTATCATTCTAACACTGAGTGTTGGCAAGTCTTGAAAGTGATGGATTCAAAACTGCAACATTGTTGTCAGCCTTTCTAATGATGAATTTAATCCACATGATAGAAGGAAAGATTACTAATGTTGATCTATCATGATCACACCAAATAATCTACCTCCTTCGTTGTGTAATAAGAGGCCATACATGTTTTTGTCTTTGCTAATTCCTAGTCTAAGTCATCTTGTTAAATACATTGCTGTGTACTTGAGACCACTTATAGACAAGTTGAAGATGCTTTGGGACACTAGGGTTGTGACATACGATGCATGCAAGCAGCAAACTTTCAATGTGATGGTTGCCTTACTTCAGACTATTAGCGATTTCCCTGTATATGGAATGTTGTATGGTTGGAGCATGCATGGAAAGATGAACTGTCCTTATTGTATGGAACACACAAAGTTATTTCAACTTCAATATGGTTGCAAGCCATGTTTCTTTGACTGCCATCGTCTATTCTTGCCCATTGACCACTCATATCGAAAAGAAGGCAAGCTTTTAAGAAGAATTTAGTCGAATTGTCTAACTCGCCGTCCAAGTTATTGGAGGAGAAATTGTTTAGATGATTATCAAAGTTTGAGTAGATCATTTTTGGATATGGTATTGGTGCACAAACTTTAAAGGAATTCGGGAGTACCCACAATTAGAGGAATATCAACATATTTTGGGAGTTATCATATTGGTCAAAACTCCTAATTCATCACAACTTAGACGTCATGCATAATGAGAATAATATATTTGACAATGTGTTCTACATGCTATTGGATGCTAAGGGCAAGACAAAAGATACAGAGACTATACGTAGAGATTTGAAGTTGTTTTGTAGTCATAAGAACTTACACTTAATAGAACATGCTAATGAAATGATTAAATGAAAGTACACACTTGATAAGAATCAGATAAAGGCAGTGCATGAGTGAGTCAATAACTTGAAATTTTTAGATAATATGCAACAAATATATCAAAATTTATGGATATCAAGAAATACACTTTCAAGGGAATGAAAAACGATGATTGTCATGTATTCATGTAGAGACTCCTTCCCTTTGCATTTAGAGGTTTGTTGTCTAAGCCTATTGTAAATGTACTTACAGATCTAAGTAAATTATTTAAGACCATTTGCTCATCCTAATTGCTTGTGAAAGGCATGGAGACTTTAGAGGGAAATATTATTCTCATATTATGCAATCTTAAAAAGATATTTCCACCTACCATCTTTGACTCACTGGAACACCTCATGGTTTGCTTGCCTTATTAAGCTAAAGTGGGTGGATAAGTACAATATCGATGGATATATCATTTCAAGAGGTATATGTTATTCTAAAGAATGTTTGTTCTTTCATTTGTTATTGTAAGCACTTTTATCTAATTTATCCACTTTCTTATTAGGTACATGTTTTTCTTGAAACAAAAAGTTCGAAATAAGAATAGAGTAGAAGGTTTAATAAGTACTCAATATATCTACGAAGAGGTACACGTTTTTCTTGAAACAAAAAGTTCGAAACAATGCACAATCCAGTACAAAGGAATAATGATATGGGAATTGAGGAACAAAATGATATACTTTCTTTCTTTTGTTCTAGTGCTCGTCTATTTGAAAAGGCCAAAGAACTCCTATTGACTTAGAGTGTGAAAGATGCTAAAGAGTTATATGTTCTTGACAATTGCGATGAAGTCTCATCCTTTGCTGAGTATTTATTGTTATTTTTTTGACACGTCCATTTAATAAATTTAAATAATGTATTATTTGACTATGTTTGAAATTTTCAATTGCAGGCAATTCAGAAAACTATTAATTGTCGACCATTCTACTCTAAAAGATGATGATATCTTGGACTTAATCAAGAAGATATTTCCAAAGTGGTTTAGAAATCATGTAAACCAACTTGATTGTAGTCTTAAGCGAAAGCACTTAAAGGACTTAGCTATGGTCCTATTTTCTAAGTAAAGTCATATAGAGTTTACTTTGCAAATGAGTACTGATTTCACACACAAGAATACGATGGGGGATTGTCAATTTAAAATTTAGGGGTTATATGTAACACCAGTAAATTCATTTTGTAATTATTTATATTTTTAATGAATTTATTTCTAGGCGGGTGTTACTGTTCCGAGGCCTGTTTGTGTGCTTTGTGATTTTGGATTTGGGCCTCATGGACCAGCTTCTGTTTGTGTGTTCCTATGCGTGGTTGGCACTGTGCTTGTGGACTCGAGTGTGGGGCCCGTGTTTACGGGTCGGTTGTTGTGGCTAGTGGTTGGCTCGTGCTGGAGCCTGGTGGTTGTGCTGTGCGTAGTGTGGTTGGAGGGTAGCTAGTGACAGGTGGGTGCGTGCATGGTGGTTGGCCATGCGCATAGTTGCTCCTTCCCACGCATATATGGCAGCGGTTGGAGGCTTCCCCCCCTCCTCACCCTCCCTGATTCCCCGCTTTTCTCCCCTCTCTTTTTTCCTTCTCCTCCTCCTCCCCTCCACCTCACTCACTTCCCTGCTCCTGCCCCTCACCCTCACCCTTCCCCTACTTCCCCATCCCTCCCTCTCCTCTCTCCCCATCTTTATCGTTCTCCCTATTTTTCCCCCTATTTTCCTCCTCTGTCTTGTGCGCTGGTGAGAGAGAGAGTGAGTGAGAGAGGCGGAGGTGGTCGTGTGGCTCGACGACGGCGTGGCTAGAGCTCCAAAGGTCAAGGAAGCTCCGGGTGACTCGTGGATCGCAGGTGGTGGCTAGTTGGCCGGAGATTGGGCGTTGGGTCGCTAAAGAGCTCATTTCAAGTACGCACCTCACCCCTTGTTGTAGGAAGTATAAAAATGGTAGAAAATGATAAGAATGCATGGAATCTAGGTAAATTTACATTCCTAGAATTTATTGTGGATTTATGATGATTTATGGCCATTTATGGCATTGTGTGGTTTTGGGTCTTTTTGACCGCTGTGGCTTCTCAAATTTATTTCTCCTTGCATGGTGAATGGATCTTGAATTGTTTGTGTAGGTTTGGAGTAGACCCAAGGGTTTACCATATATGTTTTAGTTGGATTTTGTGGTATTTATTTGAAGGGTCCGCCCTTTGGTCCCATTTTGGGCGATCTTGTGGGTAGATGCCTTGGGCTGTTTTCTGATTTTGTAGAAAACGGCATACTGAATTAATTCTATTTTGGTATGCCATTTTTCTGTTAGATTAGATCCTTTGATCGAAATTCGGTCAGTCAAACCTCCTTGGTCTATCGTTTTTGGCTATGAGTGTTGACCATTGTGTCTCAGTTTAGTCGACTGGGTTTATTCGGTCTACCTGTAGACACTCTAATTTTGCAATCACTTGGCAGGAGGTTCTTCTGGAAAGATGCTCTGGTGGAAACCACCAAAACCCTAGCAAGAGGCACATAAGAAAAGAACCCACCAAGAAGGAGAAACATAGAGGAGCCCAAGAAAAATCCCATAGCCAACAGTCGTCTTACTTTCCATCCAACGACCATAACAAAACCCTAAGGGAAAAGAGAGGAAGAGGTGCAGGCATCAAGAAAAAACCCTAGAGAATCCAGTTTAACGAGAGAGATAGAGATAAAGCGTGGGAGTTCAAGGAGAAAATCTAAGAGGGGAGCAAGTGAGCAACAGTTGTTCCTCTTCCCACATTGGAACCAAACTCAGCCCCCTTCCTTGGCCGTCCACCATCTCCTTTAGCCCCTCCCGTCTTCCAGCCTTCACCACATCCCAAGCAGCCCCTACACGACCTAACCACAGCAGCCGAAACGAGCCAGCAAGCCCACTGCTTGTCACGCCACCAGGAAGGACCAAAGCCAGCCAACCATGCAGGTAAACATTTGAACCATGTCATGTCTGAGTTCTCTCTTAACATACTGTGCTTCCAATGCATTTCTTTCATGTGATTTTGCATTAGTTTTTCCCCCTCTACACACATGCATGCACTGAGACCCCCCATCACCCCAGAACATCCACCTCCTCTCCCCTTTCATGCAACCGTCATCCTCCATCCGTCCATGACTAAGAACCCATGGCCATGCTCCCATTGCAACCCTTGTTCTTCATCTGAGAGGAGGACAGATAGAGAGTGAGGAGGGCAGATAGAGAGTGAGAGGGAGAGAAACCTATAGCAGCCTACATCCTCCTCCGTCCTCCCTCTAGCTGAAAGCCATCCAACCCGAGCTGTCCCCTCGTCCTCTGGTCGTCCACCAACCCACAAGCCACAACCAGGAACCACCCCCACATCCTCTTCACCACAAGAGCCTACGTCATTAGTCCTCTCCTTCCTGCCCAAGCCTAGCCCCCACGTCTGTCACCACCGTAGTCAAAGTCCCCCATCAAAGCTAACGATGGTCGCCCCACGCCGTAGCCTGGAAACCATCAGCCCTCCTACTCCATCCAAGCCCAGGCCTTCCCAGCCACCTCACCGCCCAACAACCATCCATCGTGTACTGCCACCGTCCTTATCCTCCACATGAACAACACCAACCAGCCACTGCACAACCCAACACCCTCACAGCCATCCACCACCTCTCAGGCGATCCCGTAACCCATAAACAGCCACACCCCCGGCTGTGTCCTCCTCCCTCCAGCCATGAACATCAGCCCCATGGGCCTTCCCTTCTCGTCTTCCCTCCATCTGAGACCCACCAGTCCCTCTCCCCCACGATAGTCGACCTCCACGTCCAACCCACGAGGCCAACTCCAGCCACACCCCACGGCCATTCACCACTGCCCCATCTCCAATCTTGGCACCCATGCACGAGAGAGACAGAAGCTTCCCAACCTCCTTCCCCATGAGCCCTAACAGCCACGTCCCCTTCCTCACCAAATAGGAGCCGTCTCCTCCTCCGGGAGAACCCTAATCACATCGTCCGACGCTCCAATAGCCCATCACCGTCCTCCTCTTCCACGTCCCACGGCCCATGCATTAACATTCCCACGACCTCCAGGCCACCATAAGAGAGAGAGAGAGAGAGAGAGAGAGAGAGAGAGAGAGAGAGATGAAATCCATGTAGCAATCCCACGTCCTACAGACCTTGATACATGAAAAAGAGATAGAGAAAGAGGAAGAGAGAGAGAGAGACCCTATGCCAAAACCTTAGACCTCAAGAGTGCAGGAGAGAGAGAGTGGGAGAGAAGAGATACCCGACCTGCAACCCTAGGGCAGCCATGCATGCGAGAGGAGGAAGAGGACATCCAGTTGCCATAAAGAGAGGCGACTGAACTTGTCGCCAAACCCATAGACAACGAGGTTTGACGTCGCTCAAGGAAGTGACGTGAGAAAAATGATTTTGTTTGACTTGTTTGTTGGATGATGTGTATTCTGAGCATGTTGACATATTGCATAAACCTCTGCATAATTTTGCATACTATCTTTTTGAGCGTGCCTTACTCCTAATTTACAAGTTTTCTTATTAATTTGATTTAATAGGGTGTGATCGGCGTTTTCCTTGTTTTACCTACATTCGCGTAGCATTAAACATAATGCCCATTGGGGCATACATTAATGACATTCGTGCATTTCAATTTGCATATCGCGCAAGGACGTACAAAAAATGACATGATCGCCTACATCATGTCCTGAATAGGTTTTCATGCATTGCATATTGCATATCACGCAAGGACATACATTAATTGACTGAAAGGCCTACATTTGCCCAATTACGAATTATTTTCTCTTTATTGATTTTCACGACATTTTCCCTGATTCTGACGATTTGGGTTGATCCCATTTTTTATTCTTTTGATATCGGTATAGTTTCCCGGACCATTCTCTCCATAAACATTGTGATTTCATGTGATTTTCTTCATATGTCACAAACTTGCCATTTTGCATGGACTTCTTTGTAATTTTCTCGTTTTGATTTCCATGACATTTTTCATGATTTCTGATGATTTGGGTTGATCCCATTTTTTATTCTTCTAGTGTTGGTATGATTTCTTGGATCATTTTCTTCTAAAACATCGTTATTTCATGTGATTTTCTTTGTCATTTCATGTTTTGTTATTTCGTCATTTTGTATGGATTTCTTTGCAATTTTTGTATACATCTTGCACATCCATCTAGTCATGAATTGGCATTCATATTAGCATGATTTAGAGCACAATCTAGGCTTAGCAAGCATTCATTTACATTCATCCTTTAGTAAGCGAATCGGACTAGAAAGATCAAATTTCTCAGGGGTATGGGGGGTGCCTAACACCTTCCCCGTGTGTAACAGGAATCCTTACTCATTCTTTGGTTTGTAGACATTTAGTATTTTCATTTGCATCACATACATTCATCCTTTTTGTGATTTTTTTGTGGTTTTCATTGTCTTTCCCTTAAAATACTAGGTGGCGTCTCCAGTTTTCGTTTTATCTTATCTTGCGCCTTCGCCTTCTGGCATGGCTGTGGCCTCCTCCCCTTTGGTAAATAAAATGCAAGTAAAAGACACAAAAGCATATTGCATGATTGATCATATAGGGCATGCATCTTCTTCTTTGAGTCCACCTACAATTTGTGAAGGACAATTCTGGTAGCCCGTTCTATAGCTTTGGCGTAGGGCATGTTGCTAGTTTGTCCCCCCTTGTCTAGGGTCGTGTCGATGTTAGTAGAGGGTATAGCTCCATGCTATTGCAGGAGATGAGGCCACCAATGCACCACCCGTTTACTGTCTACGCTTTGGCTAGGATTTAGAGTGGGGACCTTATTTTCTAGCCTGAGTCAGAGACCCATTTACCCATGTGTGATCCTGTAGTAGAAAGCCTGGTAGGACACACTGGATTGATGAGAGAGAGCATAATAGACGCATCCATGTGCATGAATGCCATTCATGCCACTTTAATAACTGCATCTTGTTGCTGGTTTTAACACCAGTAGTTTTCTTTTTTGCTACGATAAAGCGTGAGTTCCTTAGCTAGTGCTCGAGCATTCCTGCCTTGATTCACCTGTTTGCGACACTTTGTTGTTGATCATCATTTCTCGGGTTATTCGTTACTTTAATGATAGCTCATCCTAGGATTCATCTTCTCATTTGCCACCTGTGACCATGCCGGTGGAACCCTACATAACTCCACAGCACGTGGAAATACACGAGGAGTCCCGATATGGTCTCAATAAAGATGGTGAATCCGAAGAAGGAGACTAGACACTCAAGCTTTCTCCCCCTTTTTTATCTTTTTTCAAGCTTTTTCCCTCCTTTCCAAGCTTTTCTCCCCCTTTTTTCTCTTGCAAATGGGGGTATTTATAGGCTTGCAATGGCCAGGTTGTTTAGGTTGTTATGAGTAGTTTGTTATAGGTTGTTATATGTTGTTATGATGGAGTGGGAAGTGCTTAGGGTTTGTTTAGGTGGTTATAGGTTGTTATGGGGTGTTATGATGGAGTGGGAAGTGGTTAGGATTTTTTTAGGTGGTTATAGTTTGTTATAGGTTGTTATGATGGAGTGGGAAGTGGTTAAGGTTTGTTTAGGTGGTTATAGGTTATTACGGATTGTTATGATGGAGTGGGAAGTTGTTAGGATTTGTTTAGATGGTTATAGGTTGTTATGATGGAGTGGGAAGTGGTTAGGGTTTTGGATTATGGCTTAGGGTTAGGTTTAGGGTTTTGGATTAAGGTTTAGGCTAGGTTTAGGGCTTTGGATTAGGATTTGCTAGGTTTAGGGATTTGGATAAGGGTTTTGGTTAGTTTAGGGTTTAGGTTTTGCTACAAGCATATGGGGTGTCTACAGATGCCCCTCCCTAAGCATGGCCGGTGGACAAATGGAATAGAAACCGATGCTCAGAGTTGACAAAGACACCCTGCCCGCTTCACAAGGAAAAGGGAACAGGTTGAGATGACCACTCCTTTCAGAGCATACACTAAGAATCAAATGGCACAAAGTTATCAGACTTGTGAACCAGATAGTTTGGGTTATCGGCCCACTCTAGACAATGTAACGGTTGTCAACCTGGTAGTTCGAGCTACCAGCCCAAGAAAAAGGGGGCATGATAGGATACCAGACCTACTAACCAAAAAGATGGACGCCCAGACGGGTGTCAATCGGATAGTTTGGGGTACCAACCCAAAGAAAGAGGTTAGTCTAGTCCATCTAGAATACGACCAAAGGGGACACCATCGATTCCAAACTCTCTGAGCGAGAATCGAATGGGGCATGGTAAGTTTCAGACCTACCGACTGAAGGATGGTAAGCTTCAGACTCATCGACCGAAGAAAATAGCAAGTTTCGAACTTACCGACTGAGAGATGGAAAGTTTCGGACTTACCGATTGGGAGATGGCAAGTTTCGAACTTATCGACCAAGAGATGGAAAGTTTTAGACTTTTCGACTGAGAGATGGCAAGTTTCAGACTTACTGACCGAGAGATGGCAAGTTTCTAACATACAAACTAAGAGATGGCAAGTTTTGGACTTACCGACCTAGAGAATATGACAAGTTCGGACTTACCGATCGAGAAAATTGCAAGTTTCGGACTTACCGACTGAGAGATGGCAAGTTTCGGAATTACCAATCGAGAAGTGGCAAGTTTTGGACTTACCAATCGAGAAGTGGCAAGTTTTGGACTTACCAACTGAGAGATGGCAAGTTTCGGACTTATCGACCGAGAAGATGGCAAGTTTCGAACTTACAGACCAAGAGATGGCAAGTTTCGGACTAACCGACCGAGAGATGGTAGGTTTTGGACTTACTGACCGAGAGATGACAAACTTCAGACTTATCGACCGAGAGAATATGGCAAGTTTCATACTTACTGACCTAGAGATGGAAAGTTTCGGACTTACCGACCGAGATAATATGGCAAGTTTTGGACTTACCAACCGAGAGAAAATGTCAAGTTTTGGACTTACCGACCGAGAAAATGGCATGTTTCGGACTGACCGACCGAGAGATGGCAAGTTTCGGACTTATCGACCGGGAGATGGCAAGTTTTGGACTTACCGACCAAGAGAATGGCAAGTTTCGGACTTACCGACCGGGAGATGACAAGATTCAGACTTATCGATCGATAGAATATGGCAAGTTTTGGACTTACCGACCAAGAAAATGGCAAGTTTCGAACTTACCAACCGAGAGATGGCACGCTTCGGACTTACCAACTGAGAGATGGCTTGTTTCGGACTTACCGATTGGGAGATGGCAAGTTTCGAACTTACCGACCTAGAGATGGTAAGTTTCGGACTTACTGACCAAGAGATGGCAAGTTTTTGACTTACTGATTGAGAGAATATGGCATGTTTCGTACTTACCGACCGAGAAAATGGCAAGTTTCGGACTTACCGACTGAGAAGTGGCAAGTTTCGAACTTACCAACCGAGAAGTGGCAAGTTTCGGACTTACCGACCGAGAGATGGCAAGTTTCGAACTTACCGACCGAGAAGATGGCAAGTTTCAGACTTACCGACCGGGAGATGGCAAGTTTCAGATTTACCAACCGAGAGATGGCAAGCTTTGGACTTACTGACCGAGAGATAGCATGTTTCGGACTTACTGACCGAGAGATGGCAAGTTTCGGACTTACCGACCGAGAGAATATGGCAAGTTTTGGACTTATCTGTTGGAAAAATCTATTAATATGTTTTGATGATAACAAAATGAAATGTGATTAATTGTTAATTAATCATTTTAGAAAATATGACAAGTAATCATTTAAGACCAAATATTCAAATATACATATCTGTGAACATAACTTGCCTTG
>JAMKQA010013930.1:0-10083 GCA_024699735.1 Posidonia australis
AGGAGGCTGGAGGCACAGGCTGCCGTTTCGTCGATATTTGAAGGTAAGTGTCGGTCGACCCGTGTTTTCACAGTTGATATTTCCGTCTTTCTCTCGACACTATCGACATGCACGACATGCCACCGACATTTCACGGACACACAGTAAACACAGATGTTCCCCCGAATGTCGTTTCGCCATTTTCAGATTCCGACATGTGTCGGCGAAATTTCGCCGACACATATTGATGTTACGAACCATGATATCAACTTCCCAATCAATCACCAATATCGACCTACATCCTCATATGTCTCTAACAAATCATCCTAAAAACTTAGGTTCTGAACAATAAGAGTACTTTCTTATTTGTACCCAAGAAAACTTATTTCTTGTAGAAAATCAAGAACATACTTCCACTAGAATAAGCCCATTCAGTTTCCACTATATACAAACTCAATTCCCAAAACATATCTAGGTATTCCATATCTAGGTATTCCAGCAAGGCAAGTTACCACGTCCTACGTGCCACAAGATAATAGTGCCTACGATTCATCATCCATGGCAACCTTCCAATGGAGAAGGAGAAGAACCTTTTGATAATGCTTGAAAATAGACTCAAAAAAGATAAACAAGGTAAAATTACACAATGAAAGAGTAAAAAAATCATAGGAAACAAAATAGAAAATAGAATGAGCAGTACATCGTTTGCCTTTCCAAAGCGTAATAGGTATGTGCAGAAGAGGACGGATCCAGAGACGATAAAGTAAGATCAATAGGGGGTGACTAATGTGGCTATTATGGCCACTATCAACAAGGGTCAGGCTGACACTACAAGTCGTGCTTCAAGTGTGGTGCTGTCCTCAATAGGAGGAGGAAGCGAGACACTCTCAGGCGGTTGTCAACAAAACCAAAATAAGCCTAAGATTCAAAAAAGGTGATTCTACAGAAATAAAATATCGCAGAGGATGATAATACCGATAATCCTTCTGAACACAAGAATAACCAACAAAAATACAATTGATGGAACCTAATAACAACTAATCAAAATCTAAAGATAGATCTTGAACAAAGACAACACATTCAAATACTTTAGAAAGTAGGTGGAACGATATTGTATCATGATATAGCCTCCTCAAAGGAATTTCCCCACCAAGGACACCAAATGACATTCTATTTATAAGATATGAAACAATAAGGACAGCATCTGTAGGAAGTTTGGAACACCTATATGCAACATAATGATGTGAGTCACATCTAAGATGTGTCGATGTTCTCTTTCAGCCACACCATTTTATTAAAACATATAAGTGCAAGAGGTCTTATGAAGAATTCCAAGGATACACAATAATTTTGAAGGTCATGTTGGACAAATTCCAAGGCAATACCAGTACGAAAAACTTTTGGATTAATAAAAAATTGAGTTATTATTTCAAAAAAAAACTTTTTGACAATATCCAAAGCATGCCTTCTATCCTTAATTAAATACATCCAAGAGACACAAGAATAATCATCAATAAAGATAATATAATACCTATACCCAAACACAGACAAAACATGAGTAGGCCCCTAGATATTCATGATGGACCAACTCAAAAGGACATTGACTAGTAGTAAGGGACACCCTTGTAGGTAGCACACTAATGATTACCTAACTGACATGACTCACACATAACAAACTGAATAGAAATCTAAGGCAGAGCTTCCTAAAGTTTACGATGAGAAGAATGACCAAAATGATAGTACCACAGGAATGATACTCTGTAATGGTAAGCACAGACGCCAACCCTCGAGATATCTCATCATGAACCAACACATAAACACCATGACCATGCTCATATCCCAAAACAATCCTTCTCCCCATCTGCAGATCTTAAAAAGTACAACTAAATGGGAAGAAAGGTACAAGACAGGAAAGGGATTATGTAATAGTGCTAATGGACAATAGGTTAACAGAAAATCAAGTACATAAAGAACTTTATCAAAAGTAACTTGAGAAGAGACGTGAAAACTCCTTCTCAGCTAACAACAGTAGGAATTTCTCATAATCAATCTAGCAAATGATCACAATGGAAGGAAATATCTGATCATAAGGATAAGTCTTTATTAAAGCAATTTAAGTTCACTAAGGTTGACCAACCGTGTCCCAGCACCTCTCATATGTGTGGCTACTTCAGTCACAATGATCACAGCGATGAGTATCATGTTCATCTCCCATATAATGACCATGGCCACGTTTATGCCTCCACCATTGAGTGGTACTAACTATGACAGACTAATCTAATACTAGAGTAGGCATCACAATGGAGATCTACAAAACACATGAAAACGTGGACAAAAAGGATGATATACTATCAACTCCAAGGATCTGACCATGAATCTAGAATGAGAGCACAAGATGAAATGCAACATGGAAAATAGCCACGGCACCTCACAATATTCCTTCATCTTGAAGATATCGGCCACGAACGGCTGATAGACCTCCAACTTATCAAGTAGTGCACAAAGAGAGGCATATAGGTCCTAAACTGAGTGATCTCCTTGTCGAAGTCTGAAAAGCTACTCATAAATGTCAGAAATATTCTTTTTATGTCCGTATGTGTGTTTAACGTATCTTAAATCCATTTTGCAAGCTTGAACATCATGACTCCACAAACAACATTCTCCTCCATACTAATCACAAGCCAAGATATAACTACGTAATTATCGACAAATCAGTCTTCATAAGTTGTATCTTTGACATCGAGAGGATCATGTGTAAGATGCCATACCTTGTGATGAGCACCAATGAAAATCTCGAAGGCTTGAGACCATAAGAGTTTTTTCCATTCAATTTCACCAAGGTACTATAGATATTCTTTACAAACAACTCACAGGACATCGAGAAGGATGACATAGCTTCAACAACTAGAACAAATCAACAACAACTTGTCAAAATAACTGTCGAACAGTAAGTGTTCAGGCATACACGGTGGAGATAAAGATACACCTAAGGCATACACACAATCCTATAGCCTTCAACACAACATGGGTAGCAGTAATAGCCTAAAATATGGCTTAGGAACCACTGACAGGGCCGCACAAGGCCGTCGGTAGCCCTAAAAGAGAACAAGCAGTCCATGGATTGAAAAAGAGAGAAGAAAAGAGGTCACTGACAAGTAGGAAGAGAAAAGGAAAGGCCATCTAGTGTTGGAGATGCACCGGTTATGGCTTACAATTGCGACAACAGGCCAGAGACACCCTAATGGTATACCATACAACACTGGCAGTGGTGTGGGGTTGTGGGTTAGGTTTTTTTTAGTATTTGGTGTCTTTGAGATGTTTAAACCCTAAGCCTTAGTACCTTCCAATTCAACGACTGATGGAATAGAGATAGACACTAAGGACAGAGGAACTGAATGGTGTAGACACACCATAATATGACTCAGACTCAAAAAAAGATAACATCCGCAGACACAAAATATCATTTGGTAGGTAGATGAAAACATTGATACCCCTTCTAAGTCCTAGAATACCCCACAAAGACACACTTAATGGACCATCAAGACAACTTGTCCAAACCAGAGGAGAAGTCTTGGACAAATGCCACACACCCAAAAACTCTTGGAGTCAAACTAAACAGTCTAGACTCAGATTCTAGGCGACGTAGTGGAACTTCACCTTTAAGAGGTGTAAAAGGTATTCTATTAATAAGATAAGTGACTGTAAGCACAGTATCAAACCACAACTGCTTAGGTACATGTATATGAACCATGACAATGTGAGTAACATCTAATATATGCCTATGCTTGCATTCTGCAACCTCATTTTATTGAGAAGTGTGTGGGCAAGAAGTCTAATGCATGATACCCAAGGAAGCACAGTATTAAGTAACTTTAAACTAAACAAACACAAACGCATTATTAGTTCGCAAAAATTTAAGAGTAACATCAAAATGATTTTTTATTTCAGTCAAAAAATTTCTAAGTACATCATATACATGACTATGATCTTTAAGCAGATATACCCAGGACACCCTTAAAAAATCATCAACAAAAACTATATAATATCTATGACCTGATACAAACTAAACTCTAGATGGACTCCAAACATCACAATCAACCAACTCAAATGCAGTAGTACTCGACACGAGACGCATTCTTTTGAACGAAGCACAATAGTACATACCCAACTGACACGATCGACAATTAAAACGTGAAATAGGACACTAAGGCAAGGCCTGCTGAAGCTTCTAGTGAAAAGGGTGACCCAATAAATAGTACCACAAGGAAGAAGACTCGGAAGCAGAGGCCACAGAAGCTAATCCATGAGGTATATCATCACGAACCAATAGGTACACTCCATTTCCTCGCTCACGACCCAAACCAATCCTCCTCCCTGTCTACAAAGCCTGAAAAATACAATGGAAAGGAAAGATTGTGACAGCAGTTTAATTGTTTTGTAATGGTACTAATATACAATAGGTTTACAGGAAAATCATGAACAAAAAAGAGATTATCAAGTGTAATCTGCGAAGAGGCTTGTACTACCCCTTCGCTTCAAACAAGATACGTTCAACCATCAGCAATTGCCACAGACCGAAACTCATGTAACTGAGATAAACGAGTAAACAAGCTATGTATACCTAACATAAGTAAAGAGGCACCAGAATCGATGATCCAAAAAGGATCTCTAGATGCAAGGACACTAGTACCTAAAAAGCTAGCATGGATAGCCGTAGTAGTAGATTCTGTGACCTTTAACTGTTGAAGCACTCATAATCTGCCTGCGAAACAGTAAAGGTCGGTTCTTCATTAATGGCTATAACAGTAGTGGACTCTGTGGTAACATTGACTGTCGGTGGTCAGCCAACCAAATCCCAACGCTTCTCAATCATGTGCCTCAATCATCCGCAGTGTGTACATCAGGGACGTCCACCTGTCTCACCTCGACCACGTCCTCCACCTCGAGAACTGCCACGACCACGACCATGAGTAACAACCATCGCTGACGGGACTGACACCGTAAAAGATGCAGTAGTGGAGACACGTAGAACCTTTACAAATGTAATTTGTAGATCGAGAACACTGTCTGATGCCAACACCTGACCCTGATCTAAGAGTTGATGTAAGGATTCAGGCTAGCAAGATACACTGCAACTGCCAACTCCTCTATGTACTTGCGCAGTCTCGTAATGTCCACTGTCAGAGGCTGATACACATCTATCTCATCTATAAGAGCATAAAGGCGAGTGAAATGCTCCTAAACTAACTGATCTCCCTAACGAAAAGTAAATAACTGCTCATATAACTCACAAATCCGAGAAATGTTTTTCTCATGACCGTAGGTGAGGCGAAGTGTATCCCATATCTTCTTTGCATGTCGCAGCAATATAACCTTCCAAGCAATTGAGGGTTCCATACTATTAGCCATCTAGGTGATAACTGCAGCATCATCAGCTAACCAATCTTCATAAGTATCAGATTTTACATCGGGAGGTAGATGTATAAGATGTTTCAACTTTCTATGTATCAAAACAAAGGTTTCAAAACTCTGTGACCATAAAATATAATTGGGGTCACATAGTTATTTACTCATATTCTTAAGAAATAAATCCCAGGTAGCCATCTCAACCAAATATTTAACAAAAAAAACAACCACAATACGATCTGAAAATGAGAGATTGTGAACCAAACTGCTCACCACGGTATGTAGATGTGACGTATCCACACACAACGAAGACCAAAGACTTGAATAAGGCTAGAACATGGCTTAAACT
Organism: Posidonia australis; assembly: GCA_024699735.1. Lineage (NCBI taxonomy): Eukaryota > Viridiplantae > Streptophyta > Magnoliopsida > Alismatales > Posidoniaceae > Posidonia > Posidonia australis. The sequence goes on from JAMKQA010013930.1 coordinate 5,735, forward strand.
GTCAATACACCGTATAGGAAGGGCCAAATTGCACTTTCCAACCCTCAGGAGAGAGAAAAAGGCATCATCGACAACTAGACAGCGTCAATGACCCATGGACAGTCGACGACGACGAGTTGAAACAGCCAACGACGGCGGACGATGGCCTGGACGGCTAGTGAGGGCTGAACGGCGACTGAAGAGGCTGAATGAGGGGTTTTCAACAGTGGGCGGAGGCTGCGTCGACCTAGGAGGCACTAAACGGAGACGAGAGGGCAACCAACGACAATGGGTGGCTTTCTATAGTTGCTCTCCTTCTCTTCCCATGTTTTTTTAGGGTTTTCTAGGCTCTGGTACCAAGTTAAGAGGTTTTGGGGAGAAAAAAGCAAAAGTCTATCTTTATTGTATGTGTAGTTACATATAAATAGGGAGATTAAATACCCTAGACAAATAGATATCCAATAACCTATTTACCTATGAAACAATAACGTACACATAAAAGAACTCTAACAGTAGGGAACAACAAGATCCTAAAGAATAATTTTCAACCATGTAAGTACCCTAGTAGTATGTGCCACAACCTTATAGTCAACCTCAACATTAGACTATGACAACATATGTTGTTTCTTACTCCTCCGAGAAAATAGATTACCCTTAAAAAAAAGTACAATAACTGTAGTGGAACATCTATCAAACCCACATAATCAATATCAAAATAGGCAACAACATTTAATTGACCATGACTGCGATATATTATTCCTTCATGAGGAGAATTCTTCACATAGCAAAGAATACGAAGCACATTTTTCCAAGGGCAAACTTTGAAATCTTCCATAAACCAACCAACTATACTAACAAAGGAAATATTTGGTCTAGTGACTTATGAGATAAAATAGTTTACCAAATAAAAGTTTGTGCCTTTTTTTATCAGCAAAGTCATCTACATCATCTAACTAATACAAGAATTTAGGATTTGGATCAATAGGAGGTATAACAGCACCTAATATTCCTATTTCCTACAAAAAATCCATCAGATTGCATACTTTCTTTGTAAAAGAACCAGTTTTAGTTTGCCATAAGCTACCTTAATGCCAAGAAAATATTGCAATGGACCAAGATCCTTTGTTATGAAACACTTACTCAAATGTTGTCTCTTCTACCCACAAAATCACATCTACATGACTCCTAGCAAAACTAACTAATGTTATTGCTTCGTTAAATATTTCAAACCATACATTAGGAGTTTGTTTAAGCCCATAAATAGCTTTCCTCAATCCTCAATTTACATACTTTCCTAATCTGAGCATCATACTTTGGAGGTTGCCTCATAAAAATAATCTCATGTAAATCTCCGTACAAACATGCAATTGAAAAATTGGTCAAGATTTTGAAAATACAATTGAAACAAAAACTCGAATAGAACTTGTTAGAGTTGTATCTATATTGCTTAGGGTTACACTAGATAGTGGGTTAACGGATATCTATTAATCCAGGTATACCATAATCCCCTATTTATATGTAACTTAAGTCCTCTAATAAAAGATTCTTCTTTTCTCTCCGCATGGTATCTAGAGCATAGGTTCTCTTTCTGCTCTAAACAACAAAAAAAAAAAAAACCCAAATCTCCCCACCGCCTACAACTACAGAGCCGTTTCCGGCCAACCGCAAGCAACTTCCAACCATCCGGCGACACAGCCGGCTTCCTCTCCCTTCCACGCCGACTCCTCCTCCGGTCCAGTCCCAACCCGCCGCCAGCAGGCACTGTTCCGGCCCCCTTGCAGCAACTGTCGGCCACTGTCCAGCAGCCCGAGTCACCAACAGCCCTCCCACGGCATCACCGACCCATGTGGTCTGATCGATGATGCCCGTACGTCATTCATTTGTCTGTGTATGGGCAGTCCAGCCCTCTGGTGAAGTGATTTGAGTGTGTTTCGCCATGTTTTAGGCCTCCTTCACGTCTCCGAACTCTGTTTTTTTGGTAGATACGTCAAATCCACCACGTTGGTGAGCAGTTTTTTTTCAGCATTCTTGTATGCATCATTTGTTTTGTTCCCTTTGTCAGTATGACATCTCGTGATCTATTGATGAAAGGACTCAATGGTACCTCAGAAAAACACTCGAGCCCCAATTATCTCCTGTGGTCCCAGAGTTTTGAGACATTCATGTTGGCCCACAAGAAATTGAAACATCTTACTCATCCGCCACCTGATGTCAAGTCTGATTCGATGAAGCTTGGTTGACTGATGATGCTGCTGTGATCACATGGTTGGCGAATAGTATGGAGCCTGCAGTTGCTTGTGGCATCCTTTCTCTTAGACCAGCCAAGAACATTTAGGATACCCTCCGATTGACATATGGTCATGAAAAAAACATCTCCAGGGTTTGTGAAATATATGAGCAGTAATTTACCCTGAGACAGGGTGACAAGTCAGTCAAAGATCTGTTTACTACTCTGCGGGCTCTTCTGAAAGAATTGGAGGTCCATCAGCCCTTGACACCTGACATCACTCTTCAGAGCAGGTACCGTGAAGAGCTAGTAGTGGCCGTGTTTCTCACTGCCCTCAACCCTGATATTAGTTCTCAGGTCCGTGGTCAAGTATTAGCTGCCGATACTCTACCTGACCTCCGGACAACCTTTGGTAAGGTCCTCCGAGTTTCTACGGCAGCCTCCTCTACAGTTTCTGAGTCCTCTGCCTTAGCTGTCACTAGGGGACGTGGTCGTGGTGGCTCCCGTGGTCGGGGCCGCTCTGATGGTGGTAGTCGTCACAAGTGTACACATTATGAAAGATGTTAGGATTTACATGGTCGTCTGTCCTCCTCGTCTACACATGTCACTACTACCTCTACTCCAGCTCAGTCCACTAGTGAGGAGCAGACTGTTACCATCTCACAGGCAGATTATGACAGGTTTCTACAGCTTCAGGCCACTGATTCCACAGCCACTGCCTCCTATTCCACTTCTACAGGTACTAGTGCTTTCTTGGCCTCCAGGGAACCCTCCTGAATAATTGATTCTAGGGCTTCTTCCCATATGTCATGTACAAAATATTTGTTTCACCGTCTGTCCCGGAGCATGGTTTCAAAAATTCAGCAAAGTTGTGATGCAAGCAGAATTCTGACAATGTGCTATAGATCACTCAGTCTTCTACAGGCAATCTGCATAGGGATGTGTGATTCTTGTGATCTATGTAGATGATTTTCTGGTGACAGGCAGTGATCAGGACGACATCAAGGAGGTAAAAGATCATTTAGCAGCTCACTTTGCAATCAAGGATCTGGGAAAACCAAGGTACTTTCTTGGAATCGAGTTCGCTTATGCAAATGGGAGAATTATGCTATCTCAATGAAAGTATGCTCTTGATCTCCTTCAGGAAACAGGTCTCTCGGGATGCAAACCACAAAGCACACCTGTTGATCAGTCATCATTGTTTTGGGTCAGTATAGGAGATTGATCGGCAAATTCATTTACTTGACTGTGACTCAACTAGATGTTTCATATGTTGTGGGTCTTCTTAGCCAGTTTATGCATGAGCCAAGGGAAGTACACTGGAATGAAGCCCTGCGAGTTCTTGTGTAACATCTGTGCCAGGAAATTTTCCATTTTATATAAACCATGGATTTCTTGTGATTATTGTATATAGTTTATTAATAGTTAATTCAGTTTGAGTCGTTTGGTTGTGGTTCTTCCTTGTGTGTTGTGCCCTTGGTTTCTCCCCTGTGGTGTGTTTCTGTGGCCAGTGGGTCGATTCTGTCTCGAGAACCGTGCATGTGAGGACCCACTTGAGCCTTGGGCTTTGGGCCTTGGGCTTTGGGCTTGGACCCGGTCCAAAAAGGGGGAGCAGGAGCAACGCAGCCCGTGACCTGCTGCATTTTCTTCCGGATCCCGTGAGCCCTAGCGGGGGAGAGGCAGGAGGGGCAGTGGGAGTGCGGGAGGTTGAGTGCGGGTTCTCGCGGCTGAGGAGGCTCCGTGCGGGTATTGCGGGTGCGCGCGCGGCTGAGGAGCAGCAGGGGAGCGTGCGGGTGGCAGTGCCTGCGGGAGGTTGCGTACGGCTGAGGAGGCTGCGTACGGGTGCTCCGTGGGTTCGCGCGGCTGAGGAGGAGCAGGGGTGCCTGTGGGAGGCTGCGTGCGGCTGAGGAGGCTGCGTGCGGGTGCTCCGTGGGTTCGCGCGGCTGAGGTGGAGCAGGGATGCGTGCGGGAGGCTGCGTGCAGGTGCTGCTGCGGCTTCGCGCGTGTGGAGTTGGCCAGGTACGCGTCCCGCCCCTTCTCTCTGCCTCTGTTCTCTGTTGCAGCATGCTACAGTAGGGCTAATGTGTGGAAAAGGCATGATAAATGCATGAAAAATTATGATAAAATGTGGAAATGATGTGAT
>JAMKQA010013939.1:0-10326 GCA_024699735.1 Posidonia australis
GATAAGTTGAAAATGTAACTGAAACCTTGTCAATGACACATACCTGCAACAAGATTGATAGACCCTCTAATGAGGAATCTATTGAGATCATCATCAAAGGAGCACAACCAGCGATAGGGGCTTTGCTCAGCATTCAGCATATTGCATCCTTTGCATCCCTGATTCGGGCCCACACCCACGTGGAAAGCTCGCTGCAAAGTGGGAAGTTCCCCGCACTTTCAGCACTCGTCAGACAAGCTACTGCTTCCGGCAACAACACCAACAACGTCACTGACACCGTCTACACTTAGAGGGTCGCTATTGCGTACGAATCATCTACAGAGCTTGCTGACGTGGAGAGTCGGCCTGACCTAAATCAGTTAGAACTTGCATCTAGTCCTCCATGCATTGCATACGCACACTCCACCGTCGAGCCAGTGCATCACGTCGCACTAGTCTAGCAAGGACGACGACCTGGGCGAAAGTAGCCTCGCCGCGCCGAAGGGTATTACACTCCTCTCGTGGAGCCATTAAGTGCCCTTTTTCCTAAGGTTGAGTCGTTTCTGAGGCTCCCGAACTCTCGTCTGCTACCGAATTTAATCCCTCGATGGTATGATACGAGTGCATACTGCAACTTCCACCGTCATGTCGGGCATTCGACGGATAGCTGCGTCACTTTACGAGATGCTGTTCAGAACTTGATTGACCGGAAGGTCATTAGTGTTGCCTCGCAGGAGGCGGTCCACACACTTACACTTGCACACACTCACACACCTACATCGGCGCACCTGGACCAGCTTGACACATCCTCGGCTGAGTTCCTAGACTCTGAGGATGTTGCGAGCTCAGGGTTCTTCTCCCTCTCTCCCGTCCCTCCTATTTCTGCCTTTTCCCCGATGAATTCTGCTGATCTCATCAGTATGTTTTCTCCTTTTGTTCCCGACCTTTCCGCGGGGGACCCAAGGCAACATTGAGACTGCCAGCACTCTGAACCTAACAGAAGATCTCAGCCTCAGCAACAGCAACAGTTCCGACGGCACTGCCAGATTAGCTAGTGACCCCAACAACACCAATAAAGCGGCATCAATAAAGCAATCAGCAGTTGGGATCGAAGTTGTATCATTTTCCCCTGTTTTCTCTGCATCATCATCAACATGCATCAAAAATACAAAAATCAAAAAATGTAAAAACCAAAAAATCCAAAAAAAAGGCAAAAAGTCAAAAATCAGAAAAATTCCAAAAAAAAATCAAAAACCAAAAAATTGTAAAATCCAAAGAACCAAAACACTTTGCATTATAATCATTTGCCCGATGACGAAAATCGGGAAGCTTGTATACGTCAGATTGGACCACCTTTCCTCAGTGGACACTACCTAGATGACCAAGCAGCGAGGTAGCCACCATCCATCAAAGTCGGACAAAGTGTCCAAGCTCCACAAGGATCCTGCACCTCCAAGAGGGAGATAAAATGCTAGAGTGATTGAGCGAGTGAGCCAGAAAAAGAAAAACACATCCACATGGGCATAAAAGAAATAGAAGACTGAAGGTGAAGACAGAAGTCAGCCCAAGAGCAAGAGACGTGCAGCATAACTCTACCCCTATCATACCTTGGAGAGAAGTCGGAGCATGCACCTGGATAGTCGCACCATCGAGGGTCTAGCCCCCCCACTTGTAGTAGAAGCCTCCAACCCAGATCAGGCGCCTATTACCTCCAAGTTAGGGATAGAGCAAAGCCGTACGTCTATGAGGGAGAAAAAGAAATATCAGTGAACTCAAAAAAGTAGGTGCAGGACCCTAGAGAGTTTGGCATGGAGCCCGAACCATCTCACCACCCCATGACAAACTCAAGTGTCACTACTCATCCCATGAGAGCCACCAATAGCTTGTGAATCTCTGTAGGGTCAACTGAGTCGAAGTCGTCGTCCTCCTCTAACGGTCATATAGCTTTCCAACCTAACTGAGGGCAAACAAAACCAAAAAAGCACAAAACAACAAAAATAGTCAAAAATCAAATCAATAAAGCATACTTTTCCTACTTAGCAATAATAAAGTCACTTCATCAATAACCTGCTTGCTCACAATAATAAAATCCACCCTAATAATCCTAGTAACCATTCATCTTGCTTGCTTGAGTCTTTTGCTTGCATATTGCATCGCCTCGCAGGTCTTCACTGAGCGTCTGCGACCAGGGGCATTTCAACTGCCTTCCGGTCAGAGCATACCAACAACAAGGGTGTTTGCCAATGCACATACTGTCTAGAGCAGCACAGCAACAATCACACCTTCCAACAAGCTAGCATCAGCCTTTTGCTTCAACTGACATTAGTCTCACCCGTTCGGCGGTCCAGAGTGCTTTCCAATCGTAGCATGACCCCCCATTCCCTTTTCTTTCCTTTTCATCTCCTTTTGCTTTTGTCCTATCCTGTCCGCCCACCGTGTGGGTGGTCTATGACGATCTACATGTCTGCACCTTGCTTTCCTCGGCAAAGCGTCGCATGCGCACTCTGAGACCATTGCACACCCTCAGGTGGCGTTCGTCATCTCTTGTGGCTTCTCGGCTCGATACCAGGGGCATCTGTGTTCGCTCAGGTATCCTCTGAGTTTCCCCTAGCTTCTTTCCTGCATTATCATTCCCTTTCGATACCAGGGGCATCTAGACTATCCTTTTGGTATCAATTTGCCTTCCTTGGGTTGGCAACCCTAATTGCCACAGGAATCGTCTCTGATCGCCATTGTGCCGTCGGATGTGGTATTCCCGTTTCCCTTTCTCCTGCTCTGGTGCCAAGTCTGCCAACTTGTCACCACTTCCTCGTGATCGGTAGGCTCACTAGCCTACTATCTTTCCTTCGATGCCAGGGGTATCTCGACTACCTCTGGTATCTCTTCGCCCTTCCTTGGGTTGGCAACCCTAACTACCACGGGAATCGTCTTTGATCGCCTTCATGCCTTCAGATTTGGTATTCCCGTTTCCCTTTCTCCATCCCCAGTGCCAAGTCTGCTAACTTGTCACCACTTCCTCGTGATAGGTAGGCTCACTGGCCTACTATCTTTCCTTCGATACCAGGGGTACCTCGGCTACCTTCTGGTATCATTTCACCCTTCCTTGGGTTGGCAACCCTAACTACCACGGGGATCGTCTTCGGACCTCTGTCACACTCTTAGGTGTGACGTTCCCATTAGTCATCGCCATCTCTCCCTCGATACTAGAGGCATCTCGGCTGCCCTTTAGTATCATCTTGCTCTTTATCGTCGAGCTGATAACCCTAACTATTCGGTGATGAGTTCGTCAACTTATCGTCGGGCTGATAGGCCCAACTATCCAGTGATGAGTCCGTCAATTTATCGTCAGGCTGATAGCCCCAACTATCCGGTGATGAGACTCAACTATCCAGTGATGAGTCCGTCAACTTATCATAGGGCTGATAACCCTAACTATCCGATGATGAGTCCGTCAACTTATTATATTCTTAGCATAGGTCCAGCATTCCATTGCATCTCATGTCATTGCATAACATGCCATTGCATTACATAAGCATAACATCAACACTGCTGGAACATCTCCATTTAGCATCATAATATCATGCTCTTTTCCACATCCAACACCCCCCCTACATAAGGCGTTTGGCATGCCTCCCACAGCATTGCACGCCAGCGACTTGTCCTCGGCTTGCCTGCTTGATGCGGCATGCTTCGCACCACATGCGCGACCTTTTCGTTAGCTGCATACCACCTTGCATGCATAATCATCTCATCTAGCATCGCATCCCGCACAACGTGTCTAGCATGCCTCCCGTAGCATTGGGTGCCAGTGATTCGTCCTCAACACTGCCTGCTCGGTTGGGTATGTTTCACATCGCGTGCCTCACATTGCATACGTCATCCCCGGCATCCCTTGTACTCACATTCGCAATCGAGTTGCCTGGTTTCCCTTTCTTGTCAACTCGACGAGTCCGATAACTCGTCAGCTCTTCCCTTTCTTTCTGGCAGAGTAAGTCTGATAACTTGTCAGCTCTTCCCTTTCTTTGTCGACCCGGCGAGTCCGATAACTTGCCAGTTCTCCCATTCTTTCTGGCAGAGTAAGTCCGATAACTTGTCAGCTCTTCCCTTTCTTTGTCGGCCCGACGAGTCCGATAACTCGTCAGCTCTCCCCTTTCTTTCCAACCAGGCAAGTCAGATAACTTGTCAGTTCTCACCTTTCTTTGTCAACCTAGCGAGTCCGATAACTCTTCAACTCTCCCCTTTCTTTCCGGCCTGGCAAGTCCGATAACTTATCAGCTCTTTCCTTTCTTTTCGGTCTGATAAGTCCGATAACTTGTCAACTCTCTCCTTTCTTGTCAGCTCCTAACTGCCTATTTGAACACGAATGGCAACTAGGTTTTATCCTGTCATCCCCTTACATGCATCTACACAGCATCTGCACCGCATATTCAGCATTTGCATTAACATCATGTAGAGCTACGTATATCCCCAACGGGCTCAGCACGCGCATTTGCATTCCAACAGTGTTTTGCATTCATATGCGTCGTCACTCCATCGGCATCCCAAAGTTTGGCATGCCTCCCGCAGCATTGAGCGCCAGTGATTCATCCTCGACATTGCCTGCTCGTTTGGGTATATTTAGCATAGCATGCCTAGCATTGCAAGCATCACCACTAGCATTGCATATTTAGCACGCACTTGCATCAACATTGTGTCGAGCTCTGCATATCCCCGACGAAGCTCAACACACACCAGCATTGGCATTATCTTGCATCATTCATATCACACTCACGTTTCCGCCATAGTTTAGCACCTACATCTGCATTTCGACAACGAGTCATTGCATTTGGTGTATCCACCAACTGAGTGACTCAGTGCTAATAGCAAACACCACCTCCCGGCAGGCTGCCAAATGGTGTGCCTTTTGTCAACCCTGAGCATCAGTTTTAGTTCCCTTCGTCCCCCAACCTCGCTTAGGGAGGGGCATCTGTAGACACCCCATTTTGGCAGCCACTCGTAGCGGATTTCTCCGAAAGAGCGCGCTTCAACGGCAACGAGGCGTTTCACCCCTCCTAAACCCATGTTAACCCAAAACACCCTAAATCAACCCCAAAACACTAACCCACAAACCCTTAAACCAAGCCCAATACCAGAACCCAGCCCGTTTGCCTAGTGCCAGTGGGATGCGCAGCCCAGTGGCATGTCGTGGATGTGTGTGATGATCATGGTTGTCCCGTGTGAGCCGCTCGACCCGTCTCTGTCGTCGTACTTCGTACGACCCACGACACCGTCCAACCTGCTGCCTCGCGTGCCTGACGCCCTGCCACCACCACGCCCTACTACAGCCGTGCCTCACCGCCCACGCACCTGAGCCACACCCTATCGCCCCTGCCAGCCCCCTGCAACACGCGATGACACAAACCAGCCCATGCCCTGCCCCTGTAGCCTTTCGCCGGTGACCCGAGCTTGCCAGCCCCTGCAACACACCACCACCTCTCCAAAACGACCTCTCGCAGCGACGAGCCATCTCTCTTGCTGCTCCTGGGATCGTCGGCCCCTATGGACTCCCCGACTCCTTGCTCCAATCGTCCCTGAGTGCAACCACCTCCATCGTCGACCAGAAGCCACAACCCAAACAACCGCAGCCACACCAGCCCATATCACTCCACAGAACGCACCACCAACATCACTCCATTCCTCTGGACTCGCCTCCGAGCCTCCCGAGCACCGTCAGTCACTGGAGAACGTCGCTGCGAGCCACCGTCGGAGAGGACAACCCACCACTTGCAGGTAACCTCCTCCCCCACTATACAAGCCTGTTTTCTTCTTTGTTTTTCATCCAACATCTCTGTTGTGTCATCCTCAGCATGTTTGCATCTCATTTCATCATGTCATACATGCCACTTCTGTCATCCCCTCCACCTCCGGTGATGTCGGAACCCAACTCCGACAACGTAGGTGGGTGGAGGCATTCACTTGACCATTTGCATATTCAAGCATATAGGAATGTTCCCCAACCTCCCCTCTAGCTTCTCATGCATCACACAACATTTCTGCATCACGACATTTGGGTATGCCAGTCGGCAAAGCTCACAGCTCTGTCTCGAGCGAGCGTGTCGTGGTTGTGCGCCCGACATGCACGATTCAGCCAGGGACGAAACTAGCTGTCGGGTTGAGCTCTGGCACCACCCACCTCATTCATTCCATCACCCCATATCCATGCATCCTAGGACCTAACCCATGGCATGCATCTATTCATGGTAGTTCCGTCTAGGTCCCCATGCATCCATTTAGTCATTTGCATCGCCATATTTCATCGGGGAGTGAGGCGAGGATCGCTGGTTCGCTGCCCTGTTCTATGGCTGGCATGCGCACCTTGGCTGAGCGACACACTTACGTGGTGGACATGCATGGGTCTATCAGGGACAGACTGGGCAGCTGGCCTGGGCCCTTACCCGCTTATCCCATCCATTTCCCACTGCATATCCATGTATCTAAGCACACGCACTTGCATCTACACTTATCATGCATATGACTTATACCATAATGTATGATACACCACATTGCTCTCTCTAGCATTTAATACCTCATGCACCATGACATTCACCTCATGCATCATGACACACTTGCATTTAGGGCAATGACGATTACTATGTCGGATCCTTTTGACCGATGGTCCAGGATTCACATAGCGTTTTTGAGCATACTTAGGTCATACCATTTCCACCCCACTCACATCATTCACATCAGCATGGCATATAGCATACATCCATTCTAGACCTAACAAGCATGCATGATCATTCGCATTCGACGACACACAAGCAAGCGAAAAGTCTAGAAAGACTGATTTCTCGGGCGCATGGGGGTGCCTAAGACCTTCCCCATGCGTAACAGGAGTCCTTACCCTTTCTCTGGTCCGCAATGACCACTGTGTTGCATCCATTAGGCACGAAATATGCACACACATTCACGCATACATTTGCATTCATTTTGCATTGTTTTTTTTCGCGTTTTATCGCATCCGATTTTCCTTGTCTTTCCGGTTTTAAAAAGATTAAGTGGCGACTCCATTTTGTCCTTTTCTTTTCCTTTTATTGTGTTTTCTTCGTGTTTTCGAGTCGAGCGTCCTTCTTCGAATTCACCGTCTCTGCCGTGGCCTTTTCGATTCTTCGCACGGGCTCCCTCACCGCGAGGGTCAGTTCTGGCATGGTCACTGTATGCAATGAATGATATGATCATTGAAATAACATAAGAATAGAACAATGATACCTGATTCGAAATGAAGTGCTTCTACTACAAAGAAAAGAGAAATTATATACAATTTTTACATATTCACAATTGAGGTGCATGAAAATCCATGACCTCGTCAAACCCTAGGACACAATTTTTATCAGGCCAAGGAGGTGGGGTGTGCCAACCCTTAGACTTGTGAGTTTAACTTTGGGCTAGACTACTAGCGTCATCAATAATCATCCATTCATCATCAATTGTTTTCTTAGATTTCTGATCAAAATACTTAGGATGAAATTTGATATCCTACTTCGAAAAATCCTTAATCAAATTAATCTCAGATCTTTCATTTGATTCCTACCCTAATTCGTAATCCAAATTAAAAATATTCAAGGAAATGGTCAAGTCTCCATAATTTAACCTCATGGACCCATTCCGACAGTTAATTAAGGCATTGGAAGTAGCAAGCAATGGTCGGCCTAGGATAACAGGACTTTGGCCTTTGATGTTGGTCAAGGGTTCGGTTTCTAGGACTACAATGTCTATAGGATACACAAAGTCCATAACCTTGACTAAAACATCTTCAATCATTTCCATTGGTGTTCTAAAAGATCTATCAGCCAACTGTATGTGTAGACACCCCATTTTGTATCATTTCTCTAGAAGAGCACGCTCCAGCGGCAACGAGGCACTCCACACCCATTTTACCCTTAAGCCAACCCAAACAAACCCTTAACCCCAAGCCTAACTTAAGAATCCAACGTATGTGCCCTGTGCCAGTGGGATGCGCGACCCGATTGCACGGCCTAATCGCGCGCCATGGATGCGCGTTAGGACCAGGGTTGTCCCGCGAGAGCTGCTCGACCCATCACTGTCATCGTACCTCATACAAACCACAACGCTGCGTCGCTCAACCTGCTGCCTCGCGTGCCTACCCTGCCTTGCCACCGCCACACCTTGCTACAACTCTGCCCAGCCGCCCACGCGTCTGAGCCATGCCCTATCGCCCGTGCCAGCCGCCTGCAACACGTTGATGACCCATGCCCTGCACCAACTGCCTGCGTACACCACCACCTCCTCCAAATGACCTCCCCAATAGAGCGAGCTCCGGCTCTAGCCTCTCTTGGATCGCTGGCCCCTCTGGACTCCCAACTTCGGCTTTTAAAAGATTAGGTGGCAATTCCGTTTTTGTCCTTATCGTTTCCTTTTTGAGTTTTCTTCGGTGTCTTCGAGTTGAGTGTCCTTCCTCGGATTCACCATCTTTGTCGTGACCTTTTCGGTCCTTCGCGCGTTCCCTCGCCGCGAAAGGTCGGTTCCAGCATGGTCACAGTATGATCACTTCAGTTTTTTTCATTTCTCCCAACCCTAGTTTCTGATATACTGAATATGGTAACACATTAATGTTAGCCCCTAGATCGAGAAAAGCTCTATCAAACTTGTTATTGCCTATAACACACGATATGATGGGACTTCCCGGATCTTTGTATTTCGTAGGCAATTGATTTCTTAGAATGGAGCTATCATTGGCTCTTAGGAATGCTTTCTTTGGTACCATAGTTGGTCTTTTTCTGGTGCACAAATCCTTGAGATATTGCATCTAGCAGTGGGATGTTTACCTTGACCTGACTGAAAACTTCCAAAATTTTCTCCTTTTGGCCAGATTCCTTTTTTTTTTTAGCCTATTTGGAAATGGGGCAATGAAGTTTTGGGTAGGCTCAACAGGTGATTCAAAGTGAGGCCCAACATACTTGTTGGGTCTTTTAGAACTTTCAGGCTCCTCAGACTAGCCTAAATGGGATTGGACTGATGCATTTGAGTCAGAAGGTGAGTCCTCTTGAATCCTAACAGCATGATCAGGCATGACAACATGGTTGTCTACCTGCTTCCCAGATCTTAATGCAACAATTGCTTTCATCTGGTTGACCTGGTCATCTCGGACCACATGAACATGTCCTTGATTTGGATTTTGACCTTTAGGATTGGGTATAGGTTGACTGAGTAGGGTTCCATTTTCTCTTTCTTCTACCAATGTGGTTAACTGACTCAACTACATTTCAATTCGTGCTATAGCTTGTGTGTTGGCAGTTATATTGTAATTGTTTGGGAATTGGCCTTGAGAAGCCTCCACGCCTTTCTCAAGGATATTCAGTCTTCTTTCAGTGTCATTGAATCTTGGAGGAGCATTGTGCTGTGGTCCTACATGTAGGCTTTATTGGATTGGTTGGTTAGGCCTAAACTGATTAGAATGCTGTGGTAGGCCTTGAGAGAGAGAAAAATGATTACCTCCATGATGAGGTTGCTAATTCCAAGAGAAATTTGGATGGTTCCTCCATCATGGATTGTATGATGGGGCATATGGGTTATTTCTAGGTCTCACAAAAGTGGCATTAACTTGTTCGGAGCCAAAATCATGTTGGCCATTGAATGAAGGACATTCTTCATCACATGACCCATCATGTGACATCCATTGGACTTTGGAACCTGGTTGGACAATTGATTTACTTGGGCTCTCTCTTTCATTTCCAACACTTCTAACCTATGAGCTAGCGTGTTGACCTTGGCAGCAGTGGCTATGGAAAATTCTATAGAGTGGATGCCACTTTTCGAGGGTGTGAGTTTATCACGTAATTGATCATTTGTACTTTCCCACTGCATTGTTTTCTCTACTAGCTCCTCTAGAAATTCTCACTTTTCATTCTCATTTTTCTTCATGAATCCTCCTTGACACATAGATTCAAGTATGATCCTAGTCGAGACATCTAAACCCTCATAAATGATTTGACACAATCTCTATTTTTCTACACCATGATGTGGACATTAGGTAAAGAGATCCTTAAACCTATCCAAATATTTCCAGAAAGACACCCATTTTCAACGTAGATGAATTGATTTCATTTCTGATTTTGATGGTGTAGACACCACAATTTTGAGGCCATTTGGCAGTAGGCTCCTCCGGATGATGCTCTGGTTGCGACCACCAAAACCCTAGCCTACACAAACCCAATCAGACCCACACTACCCCACTCTAACCCAATTAAAGTTAAAGCCAAACAAATTAAATTAAATCCACTTAAAAACTAATTAATCAAACAAATAAAACCCTAATCAAGTAAAATCCATTTAAATCCAATTAAAATC
>JAMKQA010013943.1:0-12098 GCA_024699735.1 Posidonia australis
GCTGAATACATAACATTTGAATGAGCATGAGCGAATGTGGATTTCATGATGCTTTCCAAGTATATGTGGCTATTAAGACCCATGATTTGCGTTCTGTTTTGTCTTTGTGTTTTGTTTCATTCTTGATCATGGATTATATCATGTGCTAGATAATACCATATAGCTCATTTGCATGATTTTTAGAGTGATTATATTCGCAATGAATCCGTTTTCAGCATCTGCATCAATTTACTTGCACGCATCATATTATCCACTGACAGTTCTGGGTTGGGTTCTGGATCAGCAGCAGTCTGAACCAGAACAGCCTGGGGCACACCAATCTGGCGCACCTTTCAGGCGCACCAGACTGGCGCACATCACTAGAGCACCAGTCTGGCGCAGACATCTGTTGCACAGACTGGTCTGGGGGCATTTTGCATATGCATTTACATTGGCTTTCTGAATGGCTTCCAGTGCGATTTCTGTTTTGCTGATTCTCTGGTATTCTGCACGATTGCTTTTGCTATGGATTTATTGGCTTTCTACTGTTTTCCTAATCTGCTAGATCAGTCCATGTGGACTCTGGTAGGCTGTATTTTGCACCTTTATCCTATACGGAAAGTTTGTGCTTTAGCTCACAATCCAGAGGCTTAGTCGATCTCGCTTTCCTCATCTTTACTGTATTAGTGTAATCCTGTGTGAGGCTATTTGCCCTTGAACACAGGGTTCACCAGCTCCTGCATTTGGATCATGATTTGGTTTCCTCAAGTCTTTACAGCTTTTCCGAATGCATTTTTGAGATTTAGGCTTTTCTGAATGCATCTTTATAAGATTTAACATTGCATATTTGCTCTGTTTTGATTCTGCACCTTTCTGGCCCACTTAGGCGCACATAGGTGGCGCACCAAACCGGCGCACTGCTCTGTTTTAGCATGCAGCATGTTTTCACACATCTTTATCATGCTTTCTCGACTTGCCTTTCTCTTGGATTTTACCACGAATTTTCCCCTGGATTTACTAAGAAGACACACTTTGTTTTTACTGTTTTATGTGTTTTGTTTGCATTTGCATATAGCAAGCAATGATGAAAAATCACTCAAAATGACACAACTTTGATTATGTTTATGCAATATCCTTGCATTATATACTTGACTCGAAAATAAAGAGTGATATTTCTGAGCACTAGGACATTCCCCTTGCACATCATGCACCCATTAGCATAAATCACTAAGCATGGCATGGCATATCGCCCTCGGGCGTATATAAAAGGCTGAAAAGCCAACATTTCATAAGCATTGGAGAAATCATAGAAGACCGATTTTATCGGGCGTACGAGGGTGCCTAACACCTTCCTCGTACGTAATAGGGATCCTTACCAAGATTTTTGGTTTTCGAAGACCTTTTTATTGTTTTGCATGATTTTTCATGTGTTATTTGGTTTTCCTCGTCTTCCATAATAGACTAGGTGGCGACTCCTGCATTTTTGTATTTTGTTTTGTTTTTCTGCCGTAGCTTTGCCGATTTTTCGCATTGTCTTTGCGATCCTCGCCGGCATGGTTACAGTAACGGAGCCAGAAGGGGCAAAAACACCAGTCCGCAAAGAACACCATTTCACCGAATAACACCAGATCGGTGACAGGAATTTAGTAAAAAACATGCAATCCACAGCAATATTCAATGGGACCTTGGAATCAAGGTGAAAATAAACAAAGGCACCGTATTTTATCACCAGATCACTAGATCTAGTCGATCGGGTGGCTGCAGAAGGGGATCCATCCCGACTGAGACCAGTGGGGTTGTCCAGACCACCGGAACCAGATCGGGGATCTAGAAGGGGGGCAGCCGCCTTCCTCTTACGACCTCCCAGATCCGGGACATTCAACGAGGAAGAGTGGAAAGGTGTTACCGACCGACGGCAAGCTTTACCAGTCACGAGGCTCGCAGAGAGAGCCTCAGCAGAGGAGGAAGCCTTGCTCGACCGGAGGTAGTACGGTGAAGGCGTAGCAACACGGTGACCAGAGCGCCGGCCGGACGCTATAGCAGTGAAAAATCACACAGAATTAGGACATCAGAAGAACACTTTTCGCGAAAGCACTGTGTTCAGCTTGAAAGGTTTAGTCGGCAATAATAATTCTTACGAAGAAAGTGTTCCTCGACCCCCATCTTTTAGGGCCTTTAGAATGAATCCAGTTGGGTACCACCATATAATGCAATTAATATTGACCCATCGTGAATTTGTGATCTTGGAACATAAAAAAAAAAATTAAAAAAAAAAAAAAACATCAGCTTTTGGTAGAGCCTCCCGATATTGTTGTGTGGCAATTGTCTGGTCCTAAATGCTCGCAATAACATGCTTATCTGGATGTCATCTCCACATGGCAAACTTCAATTAGCCAATACATCTAGCAATCCCATCCGAAAGAATCTAAACCACATACACTCAAACACACACACTCTTACTCTCCCTCTTCTTCTTCTCCTTCTCGGCTTCTCCTTCTTCTTTAATCTCTACCCAAAAAAAAAAGGGTCACTACATCTCATCCCATCCTCTATACATCACAGATCTAGGAAGAGAAGGAGAGAGAGTTGAAGCGAAATGGCAGCCATGGCAACATCCACAACTGTTGCTGGCCTTCTTCCTCTCTCTCGCCCTTCAACAAAGGCCTCCCTCTCCTCTGGTACTTCTCAATGCAACTATCATCTCTCATATATATGACACACAACAACAGCAACAACTTCGTAACAATATGTCTTGTTCTTGCTTCTTCTGCAGGCTTCATCAAGACCCAAGTTGCCACCAGGAACCCTCTGAACCTGAAACTGGCATCAGGTGGAAAATTCACCTGGTGGGTAGTAAGTTCTCCAGTATATATTTGATATATGAAACCTAGTGACTCTTCATATTACATGCTTGACTGGTGATATGAAACCTTATTTCCTGATGATCAGATGTTATGCAGATGTTCATGATTAGATTGCATGCCATGAGGCATGAAGAACCAAACACATGTTTCATGGCAGACAGCTACTTACATATATATATATATATATATATATATGTATATATCGTTCATGATTTGATGATGATGATGATAATGATGATCTTTCTTGACATTGAAGCTTTGAGAGAGATTGGCTCCGGAGGGATCTTAACGTGATCGGGTTCGCACTGATCGGATGGCTGGCACCGTCGAGCATTCCGGCCATCGGAGGCAACAGCCTTACCGGTCTCTTCTTCAGTAGCATTGGGACAGAGCTTGCTCACTGGCCAACTGGCCCTGCTCTCACCTCTCCGTTCTGGTTTGTATCTCCATCTCTCTTTCTTTTAGTATACATATATATATATATATATATATATATGGATGACTAATTTGCATGAAATCTGTGTGCTGTTTTTGTTTTCAGGCTGTGGATGGTGACATGGCACCTTGGTCTCTTCCTCTGCCTTACCTTTGGGCAGATCGGATTCAAGGGCAGAAATGAGGGGTACTTCTAGATATCGTCCGAGTTCTATTCTATCCATGGGCATGTGTAAATTTAAGAGGAGGATTCTCCTTCTGTGTGTTCTTCTTCCCTTTTCTAATGAAATCTTCTCTCTAGTCAAAAGAGGATACGGGGGTTTGTTTTAACCCTTCTCGAGTTACTATGATTCTTCCTGTTGTTCTGTGAGTAATTGACGTAGTTCGACAGTAGCTTAGTCCATCCGACGGAATACAGATATGATCACTACAATCAGAAGAGTATGATGGATGGATTTTCTAACAGTGTGTTCGGTTTGTTTGTTTTTTTTGGGTAAACGGTAATTTTTATGCATATTCTAAGATTCGAACTTGAGATTTGTGGTGAGTTTAAAGTTCTCCCAGTCACTATGACAACGAGACATTATCATGTGCTTGATTTGTTGATCATAAGAAATTTGAAAGAATTCTTTCTCAACCAAATTTTCTATTGGTCAAATGACAAAATCTGATCAAAAAGATGTGGGTGGAGTTTGAACTCTTTCAAAAATGTGAGAATACCAATTTCATCATCTGATCAACAACTCAAGTTAATAAGTTCACCACATGCAAATGGTGCAATGCTAAGTTTCAAGTCTTGGAATTTAATTCCAAATTAACCCTGAAATCCAATACGCTTAACTAGTGAGATCACAACCACATAATTGCTGTAACCATTTTCTCTAGCCTCAAAAGGAAAAAAGATCAAAATCACAAAATCCTGACATAAATAATTCAAAATATGTATGGGCAAATTAAACAGAACTAATAGATCTAAACCTCAAATCTAAGTATGTATAATAAATAATTCGATTGATGATCGATCTCAAATTTTGAAGCTGTCCCAAATTAACCAATCATGCTAGATGAGATTAGAACTCACATCCCAACACTCATATTGATGTAGTTTATGTGTATATCACTAATTGGCACAAGTTGTATTAATATACATCGTGATCAAGTTAGACTGGGTTAGCACTCACGTACGTTTCAAAACACATCAAGTTTCTTTCAAGTTGATCACAAAGCAAACTCCTCTTATATAATTTATAATTCTTTATAATATCAACAAAACAACAATATTATGTGTTGATCTCCAACATCGATCGGTTTACTGTTTGCCACAAACTCGGCCAAACATTACCTTACTAATACAATAATTTAACTGTTAACATTATGGACCTGAGTTTTATGTTGCTGTTGCCGAGCAAGCTCTCTCCTACCCTTCTTCATTTTCTTTACTTCCATGATGTCCACTCACTAGCAAAACTCGTTAACGTTATAAACGATACTTACACATGTCGTATTTCTAAATACAACAATGTAACTGTTATTAATACAATGTTGTCCTTTCTAATGTTACCCATGACTCTAGATGTCATCAAGATATATCATCTTTGTAACACTCTATTATAATGATGACAATGGCAAATGTCGTCAATATTAATATTGACGTCACATAAATTTGAACGTAAATAATTATATCAACGATAATTTTATTTATCATCATAGAATTAATAAAAATAATAAAAAATATATCTTATTGATAAATAAATATCAATAACATGATCTAACGAAATGGCAATTCCACTTCAAGATTGAGAAACACAAACAAAAATAATCTTTTGAATTAATAAATAAAATGTAAAGTATTATAATTTACTACAAAACGATGAATGTATTGGTATAATATTATTTCTCATTACAATTAACATCTCCAACTAACATTTAATTGCCAATTCTATGATATATAACTAGTTTTGCTCTTCCAACTTTCTTTCATGTATGTGAGCCTTAACACCATTTCAAATACAATTTTACAACACCAATGTTATTTTCACTACTTTCTAATTCAACGTGTGCAACATTACTTGTCCAACAATCTTCTAACAGGAGAGATCCCCTCAGTTTTTGGAGAAACTCTACACTTGGGTCTACTCCACATATTTTGAAATGGACTTTGTGGACCTAAGCAAGATACTTTATCAAATCTCACCCAGCTTAGAAGATTGTGGTTGCATAAGAACAGGCTCTCAGGAACAATTCCACAAAGCCTTAAGAACTACAATAACTTGGAGATTCTTGATCTACCTCACAACAAATTGATAGAAGGGACTTCTGTTGTCAGGGTTGAGAAGTCTTGACATTGTACATGAATCTATCAAGCAATTCCCTGCAAGGACCTCAGTAAGTTGGACATGTTGATGATAGCTATGGACTTATCATCCAAGAACTTCACTGGAATAATACCTTTACAAATCAGCAATTGTAGGACACTGGAGTGTCTCAATCTTTCTGGTAATAGTTTCAGCGGTCCTCTTCCAAACTTCATTGGTGAATTGCCTTAAATAGAAGTGCTTGATGTGTCATCCAATAAGTTCATTGGTACCATTCCAGAGTCCTTCCAAGCCTCCAAAACTCTCAAACAGTTGAACCTCTCATTCAACGAGTTCATTGAATTCATCCCTAATGATGGGGTTTTTGCTTCCCTCGATATGAATTCATTCATGGGTGACAGTGGTCTGTGCGGTGAAATATTTGGGATTCAACCATGTTCAACCAAAAGAGTTCACCACTTAACAATAATCATACTGGTACCTATTCTTCTCACCTTAATTGGAGTATCCTTTTTCTTGTGTACTTTTGGTTATCCATTACTAATGAGATTAAGATTAGTGATGTCATTTTTCCATCCTGTTGATGATGAAGAGCATGATAGTCCTCTAAGTCTCTTTCAGAGTAGTGTCAAAACCAAATAATTTGTCTAATACTTGTTACATAAAAAACATTATTACACATAATTTTTAATCAATCGTCAGGTAAACTAATAAACATAATAAGTTGCGTAATGATAAGAAAAGAAAAGTACCGAAATATCGTTATCAATAGTTTTTTTAATTCTAGCAATTGATACTTTCAAGCAATTAGTGTGTTGGTATACTGAATTCTAGAAATATTGTCAGGATGCAATAGTGTAACACCTCGATCCCGGATACGTTACCAAAACACAGTATCAAGCATAATTACACTAATTACAGAAACATCAAATAATTACAACTAAGACTCACCTTTAGGATCAAAATGAGCGACTAGAAGCTCCAATTACTACACCGGAACTCAGCTGCACGCGGTCTGCACCTAAAAACCCACTAAGCATGCGTGAGTGACATCTAAGTCACCCAATATGCACCCCAAACACACAAACCACAAAACTCTCGGCAAAACCATAAAAACTCATTTCTTTAATTTTATTCAAAACTTGGTTTTCTTTTTTTTTTAGAAAATCCTCTTTTCTTTTATTGGAAATCATTTAGGAATTCAATCCCAAATCCATGCTCTTTTCAAAAGTCATATTTCTTTTCTCAAAACATTTGGAAACTCATTCCAAAACCACATTCTCTTTCAAAATCACACCTTTGCATTTTCCTTTTAAAACCTTTGGAACTCATTTTCCAAAACATATCTTTTTCAATACTTGGGATTTCTTCCCAAAGTCACATTTTCAAAATCACATTTCTGACCAGATCCAGCCTAAAATAAATGCCTCACGGACTCCAAACTAATTCATAAATACAGACTGGCAACTAGTGAAAACACCATCATCCTTTCATTCCAGGATTTTAGGACTATTTCATAAGTCCAATCCTGACCAAATCACATTTCTTTTCCTTCCAAAGCCTTATGATCATTAACAAATCTTTATGCACAACTCAATAAAAGCAAACCATTACATCTAGTTTCCCTGCCCAAAGCATCAATTAATCCATTAACACAATTCATCACAAATCAGGGCTAAGAACTAGTCCAACACACAAATCCACAATTCTTATCTCAAAATTGGTCGCATCACCATAGCCACAGGCGATCGACATGGCCACAAGCAGCTGGTGAGGATTCCATGTCACCACACCCACACTGCAGTGCCGCGGTGAACCACCTCACGTTGGAGTTCAACCGTCCTGGCCGCAGCCTCAAATGTACCCTCATTGGTACAAGCACTAAGTGCGTCCTCACGACGCCTTGGTGCCAGAGCACTTGGGGACTCTAACCCCAGACCCGACCAATACCGGCAGCAAGGGTAGTCAGGGTCTACCATACCCCGGGTCCTACAGTACCACCACAGTATCGAGGCTCCTACCTTGGACCATAACTCTGCAACCACAACCAAGGACACGTCCCTGACATCTCTAGAGGTCTCACTAACCCTGTCGACAAGCCCTGGTCTAGTTGTGGTTCCTACAAATCTCATAAATCTCTTTAAACCATATGCAGTTTCTCTTTTTAAACCATTTTTCATTTCATCTTTTCGTTGCAGGACTCTATCTCCTTGCAACACTTGACCCTCCACTAAGGTCCCAACTCAAGCCATGAAAACTATGCTTAAAATCATAAATTGGGTCTCATGCCAAAAACCACACAAAATCGGCCATTTTGTTCATTCATAGGATCTAAAACCCAAAATCACACAAAAACATTCTTTTCATTCATTTATGGGATCAAAACCCAAAACCACTTCCAAATCTATTTATTTGGGTCCCACATTCCTTTATGTCACTACATGGGGAAAAACATCATTAACATATACTCAACATATCCTTAAAACCATTTATCCTTCATTTAAATTCACAATTTATGCATACCAGGTTCGGGGCAAAAACGATAGACCAAATCTCTAAATCGGTATACCAAAGATCCCTGGTTATTTTTGGTATACCGAAAACCCTTGAATCTGTTGACTGGGTGTTTTTGGTCTGTCGATATCAGGTATCTGGTTAAATCTGCTAGGATTTCGGCATACCGAATAAATTCAGCATACCGAATTCCCCGTAGACATGGCACACCCCTGTTCTGGACGATGGAATTCGACCAAAGAGGGAGTCCCGATCGGACCCCCCAAACATACATCAAAAATCATCAATAAATCATGCGGTGTAGACCCTTGAGTCTACTTAAAAACCCCTCAAACCATTCATGATTTCATCCACCACACACTTCATACGAAAATCATAAGGGGAAGGGGCTCAAGAACGGCTACGGTAGCCTTCAACCCCAAAATTACATTTTCCCCACAAATATCAATCTTAACCGCATGATATCTATACTCTCATGTTATATATCACATTACCAATCATTTCATGACTTTTCCACAATTTGTCATGCATTTATCTCAATTTACATGCAATTAACCCATCGTTAATGAAACACTGAACGGAGGTAGGGAAAGGAGTCACGTACCTGGCTCAGCCCTCCGGCGACCCTCTCACACTCCGGTGAACCTCCTCGCGCCCCGACAAAGCCTCCTTGCGCCGGTGGAACACACGAGCGGCTCACCACCTCCTCGGTTGCGCGTCGCCGTTATTCCTCTCCCTCTTCCTCCTTGAGTCGCGACTCCCTCTTCCACGCGCCTCTGCCTCTCTTATCCCCTCCTCCTCCCGCACCATGCCAGCCGCCCATCACGTCGGAGATGACGGTGAGGCATGAGTCGCTGGATGGTGGTGGCACGGGTTGAGTAGGGTGAAGGGGAAGAAGACGGGTGCATGGTGAGCTCGTGAGTGTGAGGAGGAAAGAAAGAAAGAAAA
The DNA here is from genome assembly GCA_024699735.1 of Posidonia australis. Lineage (NCBI taxonomy): Eukaryota > Viridiplantae > Streptophyta > Magnoliopsida > Alismatales > Posidoniaceae > Posidonia > Posidonia australis. Next base: position 9,056 of record JAMKQA010013943.1, read on the forward strand.
GAGGAAAGATCGGGCACGTAAACCAATGTGACTGTGCATCCTCAAATCGGACTCCACATTGGACCCAAATCACAAACATGTGCACAGAAAGCCAACCACAAGCTCACACATCTAAGAAACAACAGATTATCCATTAATAAACCATTTAGGCAATATTACAATTAATTACATGGTTTGCAATTAAAATGGATAATCAGGCCTAGATGTTACAAACAATCATTGATTTGATACTTCGAAGATGCTCGAAATACTAGATTAAGAAGTTTTGGCTGGCATACCGAACCTTATTCGGTATATTGAATTAGACGACTGTTGTGAAAAATATGATAGAACGACGAACCAAAATATTCCGGTCTACCGTTCAAGTATTCATTGTTGAACGTTGAAAGAGATGTTAAAGATATAATTTCAAGCTTCCTCATCTATAAATAGGGTCCATGTATGTCCTAGAGATCAAGACAAATGAAGCATATACTCAATTCCTTACAGTAAAATTGTTTTGGGAGCTAAAATTCCATTCCATAGCCATTAAACCCTGGTCCTCCCAAGAGTTTTAGAGAAAAAGAGAAAAGTGAGTGTCAGAGCTTCATCTTCAATCAAGGATCACGTATTCTAGCTTCACAGGTTGTGAGAAGTAACAACTAGCAAGGGATTGTATAAGGTGTTGGTGGATTCAACTAACAAGTAAGTTTTAATTTAAGTAAATCTCGAGGGGTGGATTAGATTGGATTTGGTCGAATCACCATAAATTTTGCTTGTCTTATTTCATTATCTCTTATCCCTTCTGTGGTTGATTTATTTTGTTATCAAATAAATTTATTATTACATCTTAACTTAAAATTGAAAAATACATTTAAAACAAACTAGAGTTAAAATTAAAAAAATTATATACTTCTCTATTCACCTTTCTTTCAGAGAAGTCTCTAGATCCAACAAAAATCTCAGTAGATTTATTAAGCTTTAGATGCAAGCTTTTATAATAATATGCATCATGTTTTCTATGTTTTCAGGCCTTAATACTTGAAAAGTACAATGATTGAATGTGTAGAGTTGCATGTTTTTAAAGTTTTACATACACACTCTTGGATGGATTTTTGGACGAGTTGTAGACAAAAGATTTATATTTTGTGTAATGTGTTGAAAGTGTGAATTTTAGATACGTGTTACATGTACTTGTTTTTTATAGGTTTGCGATTATATCGAGATTTTAGTGGGTTTAATATTAAATTTTCAATACACATCTTTGAAACTTATATGTATCATGATTTTAGAGGTTTTCAGTAGATTTTTAAGACATCAATGTTGAGATACTAGTGTGATTTAAAGTTTTGGTTTTTGGAACAAATTTCACTTGGGTTTTTATACGGTTCGTCATGTGGATTTTCGTATGTTATGGTTTCAATGTGTTGTGGACTTGTGGTTTCTACATGTTTTGTTGTTTTTTATGTTTTGCATATTAAAAAATAAATTCCTTGCTAGTATATATAGAAGAGTTATTAGTCGCCACATTGAGGATCTTAGGTAGATGTTTTTTTTTTTGATGATATTATTTATGACATAGTTTGATTTTGAATTTTATTGTAATGTGAAAAAAATTATGTAAATTATTAAGTGAGTGACAATCGAAGTTGTTACACTCTTATTATTTGAATTTGATTGTGTACACATGCACATATATATATATATATATACTAGTAACCTAGCATGTGTGGTGCGCGAATTGAAAGGAATACAAAATAAATAATTTCTTATTTTATGTTTTATATTTTGATCTTGAAAAATAATTATTTTTTAGTTAAATAATGTATTTGAGAGATTAAGTTTATTATTTATGTTTCTTTTTTAAATAATATATGTTGCTCAACTTTTCTCACATCAATGCTTAACTAACTATAGTTATTATTATTTAATAGAAAAACTAACATCATTTGTTCATATATTTAAGCAAATAGAGCTTATCTTTAAAATGTTTAAGGGAGAAATAAAATTTTAGAATTGAAAAAACTTATGAACCAAAAACACATGAAAGGTGGGAGAAGCAACAAGAAAATGAAGGGCATTGTCTTCCCCAATAATTAACATTAAAATTTAATAAAATTTTAAGATTAGTACTTAAATTGATTAAATTTATTACGTATGTAGTGAAAATAATATTGTGATATAGTGAAATGATAGATGAGTTAATAATTTGCTAAGTGGCAATCAATAAGCTTAAATTTGTAGGTAAAAACTAAGATTAACATAGACAAAATACAAACTCTTCTATTCAAATGAGTAGAAATATACTATAAGGTGTTTTTCTTTGAAGTAAAAATGATATTAGTCCATGTAAAAGGTAATTAAAATCACCCCACCCCTAATGTCTTTTGGCATACAAAACGATATTGAAATTGTCCTAGATAAATGATATTACAAAGTAGTAAGTTGGATATGTTTAAGTGGAGTATAGTTCTATGATATAAAAGTAAATTTATTCATTTATCGTTAATTAGATAACACGTTATCATTTACTTGATTACTAATTATATAAATTAGTAGTTGACATTTTCTTCTTAGATGAAAATAAAAATTTGTAATAAATAGATTAATATTAATAACATTAATATTGAAATGTAAAGTAACACAACTCCCTTTTCAATAAAAAGCGATAATTAGTGACATAAAATACAGACATACACACAAATCATTTGTTCATAACAGCAACAAGAGAGAGTGGGAATTGTTCAATTCTATGGCATGTATTCTTGCACTGCTCTCGCGATACCTGCTCCCCGCCGCTGGCGAAACCCTAAGATGTCTTACAACCGGAAACCAACGCGCCGCCGCGATCGCCACCATCGGAAGGGCCCCTGTCGCTCCTCTGAAGAATCCACAAGACAGCATGCGAAATAGAGCAGCAGGGAATACAGAAAATCAGCAGCAGAAAGTCTGATGGCAATGCAGACGCAAAAGACATAACAGAAAAGCAAGAACATGTGCAAATGGCCAAGCCTCTTCAAAATATTCATCCCAGCATACATGTATATGGTCATGGTAGACAGAT